>CM051019.1:15815333-15817833 GCA_027704905.1 Muraenolepis orangiensis
ACATAGATAACATACTGTATATATAAAAGATACTTCATTAAAGTGTAACTAAACCCCCCAAATCATTTTTTTCCCGTTTTTTTCCGTTTCACAAAGTGTTGTTAATTTTTTTTTAATCTAAATGTATAACATTATGAAAAGGATACATTCTCTATAAAATAAGAGGTCTGCTAGCCTGGGAACTAGAGGAATGATTTTTCCATTCAACTTCTGTGAATGTGTTTTTGTTTTTGAATGAATTGACTTGAGCGATGCGGAAGAAGAGGAAGGCTGACCCGTGAAGGTGAGGGGAGCGGTGTGGTTCAGACGTCTGGTTTCCAGTGAAGAGCCACTCTCTCTCTAAAAGCTTTTTGTGCAAACAAACAAAAATCAAGGACAATCAACCCCTCTTATATTTTCTTATGTGTGGACTGAATGTGTGACAATTTTTATTAATGACTGACTGTAGTCATTCAGCACTAGACTATTTTATCCAACGTGAGAATTCAGGTGCACGCCACTGAGGTAGTCTCACAAATCAGATGCTAGATTCATAAGATCATTATATTAATATCTATATTATTAATAATTATATTCATATCCCTAGAACGAAGGAAGCAATGGGTAACTCCACCCCTTCAGTTTTGTGTTTCCAGCACAGGCTTTGTGCTTTCTCCACCAAGAAGTTCTGCTATAACTCAGTAGGACTGATCAGAAGTTCTACTATAACTCAGTAGGACTGATCAGAAGTTCTGCTATAACTCAGTAGGACTGATCAGAAGTTCTGCTATAACTCAGTAGGACTGATCAGAGGTTCTACTATAACTCAGTAGGACTGATCAGAAGTTCTGCTATAACTCAGTAGGACTGATCAGAAGTTCTGCTATAACTCAGTAGGACTGATCAGAAGTTCTGCTATAACTCAGTAGGACTGCTGGATCAGAGATTAATGATCCTTGCTCAAGGATGCCTACAGATTAGGCTGCAGATAATACTAGATATTATTATATGACACAAACGAGACAGCAGCAGGGTCCAGGTCTCCATGGTGATGTAAAGGAGCAGGGTCCAGGTCTCCATGGTGATGTAAAGGAGCAGGGTCCAGGTCTCCATGGTGATGTAAAGGAGCAGGGTCCAGGTCTCCATGGTGATGTAAAGGAGCAGGGTCCAGGTCTCCATGGTGATGTAAAGGAGCAGGGTCCAGGTCTCCATGGTGATGTAAAGGAGCAGGGTCCAGGTCTCCATGGTGATGTAAAGGAGCAGGGTCCAGGTCTCCATGGTGATGTAAAGGGTCTCCCGGGGGATGTGAGAGGGCTAGGTGTGTCGCTAACAGGCTCCTGGAGGCCGCCGTGACCACTGGAAAAGGTCAAGCGCTTTTAAAAAGCTAATTTGCCATGCAAACAGACACAAACACGCATGCACACACACACACACACACACACACACACACACACACACACACACACACACACACACACACACACACACACACACCACACACGCACACACGCACGCACACACGCAAGCACACATGCACCCACACACACCCACCCACACACCCACCCACACACACACACACACACACACACACACACACACACACACACACACACACACACACACACACACACACACACACACACACACACACACACACACACACCTGCCTCTGAAAAGTTATTTTCTAAAGAAACGTTCTGTGTGAGTCTAATAAGCAGGGATATCATTAAATGTGTTTGCGTGTGTGTGTGTTTGCTTCTATGTGTATACAGGTGTGTGTGTGTGTGTGTGTGTGTGTCTCTGGGTCTATGTATGAAAGCATGCTTATGTCTGTATGTGTCCAGGTTTTTCTATGGGTATAATACGGGAAGTGTGTATCTCTGTGTATGCACACTCGTAACACACACACACACACACACACACACACACACACACACACACACACACACACACACACACACACACACACACACACACACACACACACACACACACACACACACACACACTGTACACACACACACACACACACACACTGTACACACTGTACACATACACAGAAAGCCAGTCCACCAGACAGTCAGTATACGTGAATCAAGCGGGTAAACGAGAGGTCACATGTCAACAGCGGCCTGGTAACTGAATTAGCATCGGTGGCGTCAGGGCGTCAGGGAGGCTATCGTTAACAAACAGACCGTCTAATGCGCGGTGCTGCTCAATTACCGGAGGGGTCAATGGCCACTGGTTAAGTGGAGAGAAGATAGATGGATTAGCTCAGAGTTGTTTAGTGATGGATGCGGTCACCACTAATGGAGAGCTTCAGACCTGGTGATGTTGTTAGGATCGTGCGATGGCACCAGACGGCAGAGAGGGGACTGACCCAGAGGTGTGACTATCGTGTCTTCCCCCTAAGCACTCGCCCAAGACAAGTGACATTCTGCTACTTTCTCTGAGTGGGCCAGAAGCAAACCCTAGAACCAGGACCTAAACCTAATGCCAGAGAACCACAGTTGGAACAACA
>CM051019.1:15820333-15822833 GCA_027704905.1 Muraenolepis orangiensis
TAGAAGGTTGCTATGTGTAGTGCTAAGGGTAGTGCTAAGACTAGCATCTGGCTAGAAGGTTGCTATGTGCAGTGCTAAGGGTAGCGCTAAGACTAGCATCTGGCTAGAAGGTTACTATGTACAGTGCTAAGGGTAGCGCTAAGACTAGCATCTGGCTAGAAGGTTGCTATGTGTAGTGCAAAGGGTAGCGCTAAGACTAGCATCTGGCTAGAAGGTTGCTATGGGTAGGGCTAAGGGTAGCGCTACAACTAGCATCTGGCTAGAAGGTTGCTATGTGTAGTGCTAAGGGTAGCGCTAAGACTAGCATCTGGCTAGAAGGTTGCTATGTGTAGTGCTAAGGGTAGTGCTAAGACTAGTATCTGGCTAGAAGGTTGCTATGTGTAGTGCTAATGGTAGCGCTAAGACTAGCATCTGGCTAGAAGGTTGCTATGTGCAGTGCTAAGGGTAGCGCTAAGACTAGCATCTTGCTAGAAGGTTGCTATGTGCAGTGCTAAAGGTAGCGCTAAGACTAGCATCTGGCTAGAATGTTGCTATGTGTAGTGCTAAAGGTAGCGCTAAGACTAGCATCTGGCTAGAAGGTTGCTATGTGCAGGGCTAAGGGTAGGGCTATGACTAGCATCTGGCTAGAACTTTGCTATGAGTAATGCTTAGTGTAGCGCTAAGACTAGCATCTGGCTAGAAGGTTGCTATGTGCAGTGCTAAAGGTAGCGCTAAGACTAGCATCTGGCTAGAAGGTTGCTATGTGTAGTGCTAAAGGTAGCGCTAAGACTAGCATCTGGCTAGAAGGTTGCTATGTGCAGTGCTAAGGGTAGGGCTAAGACTAGCATCTGGTTATTAGGCTTAGATTACAATGGAAGGTGGTTGAAGAAACAGACTCATATTTCAAGAGACGTACACAGAGCTGTTAGAGTCATTAGCGCTAAGCGCTCAGCACAAAGAAAAGCAATTGGCCGACTGTTCTCTGAGATCCTGATAGCAGCAGTAACACAACCTGAGGAATCAGCAGAGGACAGATATTATGTTTATGAGCACTCCCAAATGAAGCCGCTATTCTCACCTCCTCTCCTCTTCTTCTCCTCCTCCTTCTCTCTTCCTCCTCTCCTCTTCTCCTCCTCTTCTCATTCTCCTCGTCTCTCCTCCTCTCCTCCTTCTCCTCGTCTCTCCTCCTCTCCTTCTCTCCTTCTCTCCTCCTCTCCTCCTCTCCTCCTCCTCTCCTCCTCCCCTCTCCTCTTCCTCTCCTCTCCTCCTTCTCCTCTCCTCCTCCTAGTCTCTCCTCTCCTCCTCCTTGTCTCTTCTCTCTTCCTCTCCTACTCCTCTCCTACTCCTCTAATCCTCCTCCTCCTCCTCGTCTTCTCTCGTCTCTCCTCCTCTCCTCTCTCCTCCTCCTCTCCTCTCCCTATCTTCTCCTCCTCCTCTCCTCTCCTCTCTCTCTCCTCTCCTCCTCTCCTCCTCCTCCACTCTCCTCCTCCTCCTCTTCTCCTCTCCTCCTCTCCTCCACGTCCTTCTATTTTCTCCTCTCCTCCACCTCCTTGTATCTTTTCTCCTCCTCTCCTCCTTCTCTCTCCTCCTCCTCTCCTATCCCTAGCTTCTCCTCCTCCTCTCCTGCTCCTCCTCGTCTCCTCCTCCTCTCCTCCTCTCTCCTCCTCCTCGTCTCCTCCTCTCCTCCTCGTCTCCTCCTCCTCGTCTCCTCTCTCTCCTCCTCGTCTCCTCCTCCTCCTCGTCTCCTCGTCTCCTCCTCGTCTCCTCCTCCTCGTCTCCTCCTCCTCCTCCTCGTCTCCTCCTCCTCGTCTCCTCCTCTCCTCCTCGTCTCCTCCTCCTCGTCTCCTCCTCCTCCTCGTCTCCTCCTCCTCCCCTCCTCCTCCTCCTCTCTCCTCCCCTAATTACCGCAGGGCCCTGGTGATAAAGCCATGTTGTGTTGTGTTGTTTTTCCTGAATGTCCTCTCTCCCGGTTTATGGCCAAATAAAAATGTTTGTGTACTCTGTGTTTCCTGGGACTCGCCATGACGACGCCACCGTGACCCAATTATCCGCGGAAAATATGGAGCAAATTAACTATGGCCGTCATCACCCTCATCACCACCATCACCACCATCACCATCATCACCATCATCACCATCATCACCATCATCATCATCACCATCACCATCATCATCATGGTCTTCATCATCAGGGGCGGCCCGTTTGTTCTCCTTTGGGCCCAAAATGATTCACTTGGCATTCCCCCTTTCCTCAGTTTTTATTTCACCTCCATGTTGTACAAATGCAGGAAAACAGATGAGTAAGTAATTCAGTTTTTATTGATTTATAATGAATGTTTATTTGGATGTTGAAGTTAATGAGAGTAGTGGACTCTAGAGGTCGCTGTGGGGGTCGGTTTGTGTCTTGGATGTGTTGGAGTCCAAGCTGAAAGGTTACTGGGTTTGATTCCCAGTAGCTGGAGTCTTACCTGTAGACAGGGGCGTAGGCAAAGTAGGCAATTGCCTGGGGCCCCCGAGCTGGA
>CM051019.1:15835333-15855333 GCA_027704905.1 Muraenolepis orangiensis
CACCTGTGACTGACTTCAAATAGAGCTTCCTCAGCTAACTGTTTGAATTAGATATAGAATAATAACAACATGGATGTATGTGTTTTAATTAGATATAGGACAAATTACACACTTTTTATCCTATATAATATAAAAGGAGGATTGCGTTGTAAAACCATAACCAGGGCCGGAGGAGAGCTCTGTTCTTCTTGATGGGAGCCGACAGACAGACAGACAGGCGGGATGAGTCCTATGGGTGGTTAACCTGCTCCCCTGTCTCACCCTCCTGTCTGAGGGTGAGACACATGTCTTCACATGTCTTGCCGCCTTAACAACAAACCGTAAAAAAAAAACCCAATATGATATGAATGATTGAATTGACGCCAATATAATATCAAATACATTTGAAGCTTCTTTTTTTTTTTTTTGACATTTTACATCATTTAAAACACATTCAAGCTATTGAACCTTGAATTTTAAACCGTTTTAACCCTTGACTTAAATCCACAGAAACCCTCTCATTGTCTCACTTGGAAATCCCAATCCATTGGATCAATATCAATAAGACTAATCATCAGTGTGATGGGGAATGATTTCCCCTCTGGCCCCCCCCTGGAACTGATAATAATAACTCCTCAGTTCTCCCTGCCTCCTCCTCCTCCTCCTCCTCCTCCTCCTCCTCCTCCTCCTCCTCCCCCTCCTCCTCCTCCTCCTCCTCCTCCTCCTCCTCCTCCTCCTCCCCCCATCTACAGAACTAAGAGACAAGATCACTTTTTGCACAGCCCACTGACACATTAGAAGGGCTGACATGAATCATATCACAGCAGCCCTTCACAACCAGACCTGTCAATCAGACATTGGAGTTGACAGTGATGGATCAGAGAGAGAGAGAGAGAGAGAGAGAGAGAGAGAGAGAGAGAGAGAGAGAGAGAGAGAGAGAGAGAGAGAGAGAGAGATAGAAGATGAGCTTACAAGGGTTGACAGATAGACAGGCACTGATATAAGTGTGTGTGTGTGTGTGTGTGTGTGTGTGTGTGTGTGTGTGTGTGTAGAGGGGAGGGGGGGGGGGGTTGGTGTTCAAATTGTCCTGATTAAATGACAGCCGGGGTAATAGAATCCTTGATAAGTAAACCAACCCTCTGGACAGACCCCTGTGTGCTCATGTCTTCCCCTAACACGGTTCTCTGCTCAGGACCATCAATAAGATGTACGACAAACTGCGTCGTCGTCCCATGAAGTCACGGGTTCCTCCTTTAATCGCTCCCCCCCCGTCTGGAAGCAGCATCCCCCTGAGGAGGTTATCAGCGGCTGTCATCGAGCCAGACGCCAGCCTCGTCTCCTTCACCTTCAAACTTGAGATTGGCCAACCGCTGGCAAGCGCTGCCGCCTGTATTCAAGATTCAAGATTCAAGAGTTAGATTACAATCAAGTCAAATCTAACGCCTACTCCCCATTCCCTCCCGCAGTATGGCATTCTAGAACACAATACTATAAGAATACTATATACAATCAAATAAAAAATTAACATAAAAGGAAAATAAAGTGACTGACGGATGATATGTATATGTGTTACATTGTGAAAAAAGCATTTAAAAGCATTCTAAAGTGCCAGTAGTGCAGCAGCATCATGACTACAGTGCAGAAACTGTGATGAGTAATGAATATGAGTCCAAAAAGTCCAGCAAAGTATGATAGTGTAATGTTAACGACAATTTTATGATAGTGGCAGCACTCCTAGCAGTTCACTGCCTGTGGATAAAAACAGGCAGATCTTCTCTGCCGTCCTCACGACCCTCTGGATGGCTTTCTCGTCCTGTTCAGTGGTGTCTCCGTACCACACAGTGACGCCACCCGTCAGGGCGCTCTCTACGGTGCCACGGTAGAAGTTCACTAGCCACCGTTGGCCTATTCCGCTTTTCCTGAGGCACCGGAGAGCATAGAGGCGCTGGTGTTCCTTCTTCAGCATGACCTCCGTGTTGCGGGTCCACGCCAGGTCGTCGGAGACGCCAGGCTGATGGTGGAGTGGGTGCCCCGGTGGCTCCTGAAGTCCACGGTAGAAGTTCACTAGCCACCGTTGGCCTGTTCTGCTTTTCCTGAGGCACCGCAGGGCATAGAGAGGGACTCAGGTTTGATTCCTACCTTCCCACCCGCCCTCTCTTTCCACACCCCGCCATGTCCATAAAGGCCAAGAAAAACATATTTCTAAAAGAAAACACATCACAGCCTCTACACAAGAGGCAGACCTCACAGGTGGCCTCAAATCAACCACATGTGGCCTTCGGTTTTCTCCTGCTGCCCGAAATCGACCACCATTTTGGATTGTGTGAGTGGCGGCAGGGTGAGTAAGAGCGGGAATGTGACATCTCTATCCATTACTTCCAGGTCAGGGGTCAGCCGGTGTTCAGCTCGTGACATTCAGAGCGGAGATAGAAAATACTCCAATCCCTCCGGGCAGAACAAGAATGCATTTGGTGGAGAGTCCGGCGGTGCAGAGCAGTGGAAGTGATCCGGGTCTCAGCGATGGAACCCTGTGGAACCCTGTGGAACCCTTGATGCTCCTGTACTGATTTATCCGCGTAAACAGTTGTAGTTTGGGGTGTTATCGACATGCAATGTTGACACACCAAACAAATATCAGAGTTTGCAAAGGAAAATTGTTTTTTCGTCAGAATGCTCATAGTCCTCAAAGCACACACGCACTTCTCAGTCGTTAAAAGGATTTTAACACGTTTCTTCAGCTCTCGGGAGCACAATATTTACAGGAGTGACATGGAGGTTCCTTATCGTCCGCCTGCAGTGGTCCTCGGTACGACTCAGAGTCGAGTTAAACCTCCTCCATGATTACACTCTCTCTCTCTCTCTCTCTCTCTCTCTCTCTCTCTCTCTCTCTCTCTCTCTCTCTCTCTCTCTCTCTCTCTCTCTCTCTCTCTCTCTCTCTCTCTCTCTCTCTCTCTCTCTCTCTCTCTTGGGTCCAAGGTCAACGCTTCTCAATTTCAGCTAGATCTTCTCATGGTCGGCCCTTATGGTTTTGGCCCCCAAACAAACCCTGGAGCCCTGAGCCAGGAGCCCTGCGGCTTGTCAGAGGAAGAAGAGGAGGACGGAAAGAGAGAATAAATCAAAATATGGCGTCCCAGCGTTCCATGGAGCTGAAGTGTTTCCCCCCCCCCCCCCCCCCCCCGGCATTATTGACGTTGAACTTTGGAGCATTTTGAGAGAAACCTCTGAAGGAACGCTTGCATGAACCGCCTCCTCCTCACATGGGCCTTCAACGTTTAAAGACAGAACTGCTGCTTTCCTTTTTTTTGTTCAGGGAACAGAGGGTCAGGCTCTATGTTGTTTCACTACGTTCTGTTGCCTGAGGAGGGTTGAACTGTTGTACTGTTGTACTATTGTACTGTTGTACTGTTGTACAGTTTTACTACTGTACTGTTGTACTATTGTACAGTTTTACTACCGTACTGTTGTACTATTGTACTCTTGTACTATTGCACTATTGTACTGTTGTATGTACTATGCACTGTTGTACTATTGTACTGTTGTTTGTACTATTGTACTGTTGTTTGTACTATTGTACTCTTGTACTATTGCACTATTGTACTGTTGTACTATTGTACTCTTGTACTATTGCACTATTGTACTGTTGTATGTACTATGCACTGTTGTACTATTGTACTGTTGTTTGTACTATTGTACTGTTGTACTATTGTACTGTTGTACTATTGTACAGTTGTACTATCGTACTGTTGTACTATTGTACAGTTTTACTACTGTACTATTGTACTATTGTACTGTTGTACTATTGTACTGTTGTATTATTGTACAGTTGTACTACCGTACTGTTGTACTATTGTACTGTTGTACTATTGCACTATTGTACTGTTGTATGTACAATGCACTGTTGTACTATTGTACTGTTGTTTGTACTATTGTACTGTTGTAGTGTTGTATGTACTGTTGTACTGTTGTACTGTTGTACTACTGTACTGTTGTTTGTAATGTCTAAACACACACACACACACACACACACACACACACACACACACACACACACACACACACACACACACACACACACACACACAAAAACACTTACCCTTGCATGTCATCGTTGCTTCACTCATTGACCTCCTCACCAAAACCAGTGTAAGAAGAGCTGTCCGTCATCCTGACCAATCACAGACAGCCCAGAGGACATGTGACATCCTCCTCATATGAAAGGAGCCTCCCTCCCATCCCCCTCCCTCCCATCCCCCTCCCTCCCCTCCCCCTCTCCATACTTAATATGATTAGAATCATTAAACCAGGAGGATAACGAGCTATTGGCTATTAAACGGTTATCTACTTAGTATGCAGCGTGTAAGGCTTAGTATGAGCCACACACACACACACACACACACACACACACACACACACACACACACACACACACACACACACACACACATGCCCATGCACACACACACACACACACACGCACACAAACACACACACACACACACAAACACACACACACACATACGGACAGTAATGCCACCCTGAACACATCCAAATTTGAATAAAGCCACACAAACATATACATATGCATGCATGTGCACACACACACACACACACACACACACACACACACACAAAGACAGCTGGTTAATATGAGCGGTTTAATTGAAAGTAATAAGTGAAGCTAAGTGTGAGGTGCATTAGTATCTTGATAGCCTTGATAACGTATAAAGACAAGGACTGACTGACTTTTACTGAAAGTGTTTAAGGTGAACTGAAGCATTAGAACTAAGGGGCCCGATCCTACCAGCACAATCTGATAATTCATTGGTTTCTAAAGCAGGGGTTCTCAAACCAGGGGTCCGCGGACCACAGTTTGAGAACCCCTGCTCTAAATCCTCCCATTGGCTGCAATTATGGGCCCAAGTCCGGTTATTTTAGTCAGTTGGCTGTAAGGTCAAAGTACATTTTTACACTACAAAAATCTGTTCAGTATTCCACACAGGATCTTAATGAATCACTTTTATCCAAAATAATTTCAATCAGAATGTGCGGACTATCTTCAAGACTCTTCTACGGACATTTAATAAGCAGAAGATGCTTGCAGCCTTAGTTCTGATTTCATTTAATTCACAAAATAACACAGGAAGATATCTTGGTATAATTTTCCAAGGGTGGACTTAGAGAAAACACTGAGCCTAAAGCTACTCGCAATGGAACGCAATGGATTTAAGGCTGTACTAACACACTGACACACACACACAGACACACAGACACACAGACACACACACACACACACACACAAATACACACACGCACGCACACACACGTGATCCTTGCGGTGATCTTGGGGCCTGTCATGTCTAGGCACTGACGGAGTGGCAATGGCTGACATTTAAAGGAAGGATGAAAGTCTCTCTCATCTTTAAAGGACGGTCATATAGCAGTCGCATCCCGCCTTGACCTTCAACTCTCCACTGTGTTAATGTAACTTAATGTACTCCAATATATATATAAGCACACACACACACACATATATATATATATATATAGTATACATATATAGTATATATATATTTACAGTACATATATATATATATATTTATATCAATGTATTTCATCAGAAACGTCTCTGAAACGGATTTTTTTGTTGTTATTTTCTCGTAGGTTTCTTCCCAAAAGACCCGTTAAATGAACGTGTGATCTCCTGAACTCCCGAAAAACAACAGGGAAGAAAGGATGCGTGGTATCGCGGCGCGAGGAGGAAGCGGAGACGTGTCGGCGTGAAGGAACGAACGCCGGGCCGACGGCTGTTTGCGTCTCCGTCTGCAACCCCGCGCCGGCGCTTTGTATGCAAATAGAGCCTCATCATACGCCGTGTGCTAACACAGCACCATGAGAAACGGGTACAATGTGTTCTTGTTAGGAAGTGAGGGGCGACGACAGCGCTCTGCCCTGGGAGATTCTCCCGTCCGCTTCCTGCTATTAAAACACAACCAAATCAATTACACAGCCCTGGTAATAAGGGAGCCGGCCGGGCATTCTAAGCACTTCTAGCTCAGTGCTGCTGGAGTCTGCTCAACACGCGCGCACACACACACACACACACACACACACACACACACACACGCACACACGCACACATACATACGCACTCACATACATACGCACTCACATACATACACCCACACAGATACACACACAAACACACACACGCATCTATTTAAAATGCGGCCGACCATCAAAGCCTCATCACGGAGTCATGCCACGCTTTAATTGCCATCTGATTGGCTATAATTAGACGTGGTGTTTTACTTTTGGTTTGCATACTTGCGTTCCCCTAATTAAAAGATGTATTTCTGTTTGTTAGAACAAACAGATCGGCGAGTGACGAGGGGGGCTTCGCTCCACCGGTCATTAGTCGGCCAAACAATTAATCGCTTCTCTAAATCATTCCACAAAATGTTTCCACGCCAAGCGCTCCTCCCCCCCTCCCCCCTTCTCCCCTCCGCCCCTCCGCCCCTCCGCCCCTCTGTCCCACCCCCCCCCCCCCCCCCTCCCTGACACTCCAACGCCAGAGTAAACCGCTCCACCGGCCGGAGTGTGTGCCAGCATCAGCTGCAGAAGCAGCCCATTTAAACGGCAGAAATACCAAATTCTCTCTATTGACACAATCAGAGGCTAATTTGTCCAACTGTTAAACATGGGCGAGACAACCTCTCTCTCTCTCTCCCTCCCTCCCTCCCTCTCTCTCTCTCTCTCTCTCTCCCTCTCTCTCCCTCTCCCTCTCCCTCTCTCTCTCTCTCTCTCTCTCTCTCTCTCTCTCTCTCTCTCTCTCTCTCTCTCTCTCTCTCTCTCTCTCTCTCTCTCTCTCTCTCTCTCTCTTTCTCTCTCTCTCCTCTCCTGTCACCGTGCCAAGGTCCAGAGGCCTGGTGAATATTAAGTCACTGTGCCTTCGGAGGTCTCCGCCTCGCAGGGAGCAGCACACAGAGGGAGGGAGGAAAGAGGGAGGAGAGAGGGAGGAGCGAGGGAGAGAGAGAGAGGAGGAGAGACAGGGAGGAGAGAGAGGGAGGAGAGAAGGAGGAGAGAGGGAGGAACGAGGAAGTGGAGGGAGGAGAGAGGAAGGAGAGACAGGAGGAGCGAGGCAGGAGAGAGGGAGAGAGGGAGGAGAGGGGAGGAGAGAGGGGAGAGAGAGAGGAGAGACAGGGAGGAGAGAGAGGGAGGAGAGAGGGAGGAACGAGGGAAGTGGGAGGGAGGAGAGAGGAAGGAGAGACAGGGAGGAGCGAGGCAGGAGAGAGGGAGGAGAGAGGGAGGAGAGGGGGAGGAATGAGGGAGGAAAGAGAGAGGAGAGAGGGAGGAGAGAGGGAGGAGAGGGGGAGGAATGAGGGAGGAGAGAGAGGAGAGAGAGGGAGGAGAGAGGGAGGAGAGAGGGAGGAGAGAGGGAGAGGAGAGGGGGGAGAGAGGGAGAACAGAGGGGGGAGAGAGGGAGAACAGAGGAGCGAGGCAGGAGAGAGGGAGGAGAGGGGGAGGAATGAGGGAGGAATGAGAGAGGAGAGAGAGGGACGAGAGAGGGAGGAGAGAGGAAGAGGAGAGAAAAGGAGGAAAGATAGGGAGGAGAGAGGTAAAGGAGAGAGGGAGGAGAGAGGGAGAACAGAGGGCGGAGAGAGGGATAGGACAGTTGGAGCTGAGATGGAGAGGAGAGAGGGAGGGAGGAGAGAGGGAGGAGAGAGGGAGAGGAGAAAGGAGGAGAGATAGGGAGGAGAGAGGGAAAGGAGAGAGGGAGGAGAGAGGGGGGGAGAGAGGGAGAACAGAGAGAGGAGAGAGGGATAGGACAGTCTGAGGTGAGAGGGAGAGGAGAGAGGGAGGAGAGAGGGAGGAGAGGGAGGAGTGACGGAGTCCTGGCTATATCTGCCTCGGTCCCGGGGGGGTGAGAGCTTGTGGACGAGGCCCTGTAGCTCTGTTCATCATCTTATATGTTTTATTTAATTATCTTGATGCACGCTGTGAGCCGGAGAACTAACGGAAATGTCTGCGTCCATGCGGTTGCATTCCATATAGTTTGCTGATGTGTCAAGAAGGTCAAAGGTTGACCCGGAGATTCCGGAGGGTCGCTGTGGTCGGACGGGTTTTTACTTTTTACTGTTTGTTTTTGTTTGTGTTCCAGTTAACTGTCACATGCATGTTCCCGGAACACCAGCTGGGAGACACCACATTCACACACACAAAAGAACACATTAGAAAACCCTGTAATGAATTCATCAACATGGAGGGATCCCAGTGTGGTGGGAAGAGATGTTGAAGCAACATTTGATTTGGCAAAAAAAACCAACGCAGCTACTTATGAAGAGCATTAAATCACCTACGATTCCAGCGTTTGGTTGAACTCCCCGACCCTCGGCCCACCACTGGTTCCATTCCTCCAATCGGAATGGCCCCCGCCGGCAGCCAAGCAGCCCATTGGTTCAAATTGAATAAAAGGCGTAAAGAGGTAGCAAGGTCGGTTGAGGGAGTTGAAATGTGTCATCATTTGTGTTGAGGCCCTAGTTTGGTTGGCCTGTATGATGAGAGTGTCACGTTGTGTCACTGCAGTACTGTATTGTATCAACACCTAGTTACTGTTGATGTTTACATCACACCGCACCTTCCTATGCGTATATATATTTTAGAATAATAAGTTATATCAATTTTATATATTTAGCAATTTTTAACCTGTTAATTTTGTTTAGTTTAGTTTTTAAATAATTTATATTTTTAAAATTGCTGTTTGTAAAGAGTGAGGATTGCTCCACAATTTTGTTGCTGTAGTACAATGACAATAAAGGCGTTCTGATTGTGATCGTGACTGTGATTGTGATCGTGACTGTGATTGTGATCGTGACTGGGGTCCTGGGCTGGGCTGTGGGTTCCCTGACCTCAGAGCTTCTCCTCTGGTAATAATAATAATAATAATAATAATAATAATAATAATAATGCATTTTATTTATATTGCAAAAAAAATCTCCTTGTTAGTACAAGGAGAGCTTCAGTTTCAGTTTAACTGCAGGAAGTTGTTGCCCATCCATTCCTTTATCTCCTCAAGACAAGTGGTGAGGCATGACATGGCTGCAGAGGGGCTTGGGGCAGTCTTACTGTGGGTCATCAGCATAACAAGGGAAAGACATCCCAGCATGTAAATAATGAAGAGGATGAGTCCGAGAACCGACCCCTGCGGAACACCACAGGTGACCGGGAGCAGTCTGGACTTGCATCCTCCCAGTGAGATATATTCAGTCCTGCCCGGAAAGTTAGGACAGAAACCACTTGAGTGCAGAGTCTGATAGTCCCATGGGGGTGTGGATGCGCTCTAGGAGAATAGTATGATCCACCGTGTCAAATGCTGCATTCAGGTGGAGGAGGAAGAGAAGCGATGGTGGTCCTGCATCAGCTGCCATCAGCAGGACATTCGTCACCCTGATAAGAGCTGTTTTAATGCTGTGGGCTGACGTGTTGGAGGTGGTCCTGGAGCTGATATGTTAGCCCTCAAGCTTTACACTCTGCAGTGCCTTTAGTTGACTCGTACACAGAGTACGCCACAGTATGGATGAGCAGGGAAATGGCATTTAGCAAAATTAGACAACTCTGCAAAGATAGAAACTATTGAAAGTGGAAAAAATGTGGATATAGTATACTGTATACTAAAGGCAAATAAACAGAGGGTAGAGACATGTAGGGAGTCTAATTAAATAATTGATATGAAAAATACAAATGATTAAACTATAGTTCTTACATTTCTCTTCCCTCCCTTATAAAATAACTATAAAATAAAAATCCATCCATCCATCGTCTACCGCTTATCAGTGGTCGGGTCACGGAGGTAGCAGCTCCAGCAGGGGACTCCAAACTTCCCTCTCCCTGGCAACATCGATTAGCTCTGACTGGGGGATCCCGAGGCGTTCCCAGGCCAGCGTGGAGATATAATCGACCCACCTGTACCTCGGTCTGCCCCGTGGTCTCTTCCCAGTTGGATGTGCCTGGAAAACCTCTCTCGGCAGGCGACCAGGAAGCATCCTTACTAGATGCCCGAACCACCTCAACTGGCTCCTTTCTACGCGAAGGAGCAGCGGCTCTACTCCGAGTCTCTCACCAGTGACTGAGCTTCTCACCCTATCCCTCAGGGAGATACCAGCCACCCTCCTGAGGAAACTCATTTCGGCCGCTTGTATTCGCGATCTCGTCCTTTCCGTCATTATAAAAATGCCGAATATAAATGTGTTGTGTTTTACAGATGTAAAATAAAGAGCACGGCCAGATAGGTTGTGGATTTAATCATTAAATCACAGTGTGTGTACTTCATTATTTAATAATTCTATGATATCCTTCCTTACATTTCCTTATCCGTGTGTTGTTTTCATGATTTCCTACCAAAGTATGGTTTTCACGCAGCCCTGCTGTCCAGTGCTATCAGCGTGACCAGAATCCCCTGTAATTCTTATCTCACCATGCTAGCTTCAGCGATAGCCTTTAACTTCAAAGCTAATCCAGTCCTGCTGACCGCCGTCCAACTGCCCCCCACTGTGGCACATAATCCATAGATGGAGGGAATCAAATCAATCCATCAAAACACATCAAGTGAATAAATCACCATGGAGGAATAATAACAGTAAAACAATACAGTAAATTATGGATGATATTTAAATGTGTTAAATTCTGCGAAAAACGTTTAAAGAGCATTTTAAAGTGACAGTAGTGCAGCATCATCATGAATACAGTGCAGTAACTATAATGAGTCCAGAAAGTCTGTTTGTAATATGATTGTATGATATTGGCAGCACTCCTAGCAGTTCAGTAGGTCACTGCCTGTGGATAGAAACTGTCCTTGAACCTGGTAGTCCTTGTACGGAGGCTGCGGGACCAGCGACCGGACCGTAGGGGGGAGAAGAGATGGTGCCAAGGGTGGCTGGAGTCCTTTGTGACGGACATGGCCTCCTTCCTTATTGCGTGACTGTAACTGCTATTGATATGCTACTGTAGCAGAGTTAATGATTCCACTTGGCATTATGAGCTACTGAGTTATGTACCTTTTAATTAGGCTATTTTATGTATATTTGTATTATTATTTTCCCACTGAGACACAACTGTGTTATGAGCCACTGCGACTGGATGGGGAATCCCCCCCATTTATTCCCAGTCTGCTGTAGCCTGTCTCAGTGTGTTGGTGCTTTAAGTGTGGAGCTGGATGGAAGACTCTCTGAATTTCATCTTTCATCAGTGAATAAACACAAGAGAGAGAGAGTACACAAGAGAGAGAGAGAAAGAGAGAGAGAGAGAGAGAGAGAGAGAGAGAGAGAGAGAGAGAGAGAGAGAGAGAGAGAGAGAGAGAGAGAGAGAGAGAGAGTACACAAGCGCTTTACGGCTCAGATGGAAAGCAACGTACTGTGAGCTCAGACAGGCCGGTACAGGCGAGGCGGTCGCGCTTGGGCATTGAAGATCCAACCCAGTGCCTTTCATCTCAGAATCAAACACTCTAGTCAACAACAAACAACTACATTTAAGTGGTCAACCGACAGGAGATCAGCACTCTTAACTCACAAAACATAGCCGCTTAGATTCTGTTTATTTTAGAACAGAATTGTAGCTACGCTGCTCCAAACCATTAAAATGGCTTCTTGAGGGCTCCTCCCGAGGACACAGGACACAGGGTGATGAGGAAACCGGTTTATTGCAGTTTGTAGATGAATAGTGAACACAGCAGATGGTCCATGCTAGTGCTCTCCTCCTGAGTGTGTGAGATGGTGGCTGGTTTAACCTGTAGGCCTTGATTACCAAGGACCCACAGGTGTGCAGCCTCACCAAGCAAGCCCAGACTTGAATCAGTCTGACTGGGGCCATGTAAGGCTGCTTCAATCAGACTCTAATCAGTCTGACTGGGGCCAGATGAGGCTGCTTCAATCAGACTCTAATCAGACTCTGGTTCCTTCACACAGATTGGAGTCTGTTTGCCTCCCAGTCCAGCCTGGACTCCCACACCGACATCAACTCTTACACCTCCTCTATTTTGGATTATATAAACTTCAGCATTGACACCGTCACCACCCTCAAACAGATCACAACATTCCCCAACCAGAAGCCGTAGATGAACAGAGAGGTCCGCCTACTCCTAAAGGCACGTGACGCTGCTTTTAGGTCGGGCGATGCACAGGCCTACTGTTCAAGTCAAGTCAAGTCAAGTTTATTGTCACTTCACAGTTTACACAAGTATAAAGCAGTGAGTGAAAATCTTATGTGCAATACCCGACGACAGACAGCAGTTTTAAAAATAAGATAAGATAAAAACAGAAAAGAGTAATAAGTTAAAGTTGAATAAGTTAAAAAAGTACAAAACTGTATAACGTTAAATACATAAAAGTAAAAATGCAATTTATAAAATGCAATATATCAGCACAGAAAAAGAGCAATATGTATATATAAATCAATGTAATAAAATATACATTGTTATATGCTATACGCCCTTGTTCAGCAGCCTGATGGCCTGACTGTGGAAGCTATCTCTGAGTCTATTTGTATGGCACTTGATACTGCGGTATCGCCTGCCTGACGGTAAAAGTGAATACAGTTCGTGGCTGGGGTGGGCATTGTCTTTTATGATGTGTTTGGCCTTGGCCACATACCACTTGAGCGCAGAGCCACAAGTTCCCGTACCAGGCGGTGATACATCCTGTAAGAACACTCTCGATTGTCCCGGTGTAGAATGTTCTCAGGATGCGGGGGCCCATGCTGAATTTCCTCAGACGCCTGAGAAAATTCAGGCATTGTTGGGCCCTTTTCACCACGTGTGTGGTGTGCGTGGACCATGTGAGGTCCTCGGAGATGTGCACACCGAGGAACTTGAAGCTGCTGACCCTCTCTATTGCAAAACAGTCGATGGAGATAGGGCCGTGCGCTCCTCTCTGCTTCCTGTAGTCCACGATCAGCTCCTTGGTCTTCTTGACGTTGAGGGCGAGGCTGTTCTCCTGGCACCACTGCTCCAGCGATCCAACCTCCTAGGCTGTCTCGTCGCCGGCGATCAGGCCCATCACTGTCGTGTCATCAGCAAACTTGACAATGACGTTGGAGCTGTGCATAGCCATGCAGTCGTGGGTGTAGAGGGAGTAGAGGAGAGGGCTCAGTACGCATCCCTGGGGGCTCCCGTGTTGAGGGTCAGTGGCCTCACCACCTGGCGGTGGTCCGACAGGAGGTCCAGTATCCAGCTGCATGTGGATGGGGGCACGCCTAGACATCTAAGCTTGGTGTTGAGCTTGGCAGGAACTATCGTGTTGAACGCTGAGCTGTAGTCACAAACAGCATTCGCACATAAGTTCTTTCCCTCCAGGTGGGAAAGGGCAGTGTGGAGGGCCATGGCAATTGCGTCATCCTTGGATCTGTCTGACGATATGCAAATTGCCATGGGTTGTAACACGGAGCAAATAAAGTCCTTGACCAACCTCTCGAAGCATTTGCTGACAAACGAGGTGAGGGCTACAGGTCTATAGTCGTGCATGTTACCTTGGGTTGTTTAGGGACAGGCACGATGGTGGACATGAAGACCGCGGGAACAACAGCCTGGGCCAGGGAGAGGTTGAAGATGTCTGCAAAGACAAGCGACTGTCGATCTGATCTCCAGAAGTGTACAAAAGTCATAAATGAATGTACAAAGATAGTCGCGATAAAAATAATAAATAACAAAAAACTCTGTCGTTGTGCGGGAGCTGGCAACACGGCAGCCATCTCGTACGGCGCCATACTCCGATCATCATCATCATCATGGAATTGAGACATACCCCCCTCCGCAATCTTTACCGGAGAGAGCCTTTGTTCTGTCCGCCCGGTGGACGGAAAATCCTGTCGGCTGCGTCGGTAACCCCCTCCGACATCCTTGTCTCCGTAAGGCAGATGATACAATTGTCCTTAGTTTCCCGGTGGAATTGAACACGAGCCTGTAGCTCGCTTAACTTATTGTCCAGAGACTGAACATTAGCCAGTAGAATGGTGGGTAGTGGGGGGCGATCAGATCGACATCTCAGCCTGACTAGCATGCCGGCTCGCTTCCCTCGCTTCTTCCTGCAACGCTTGCATGTAATCGTGCCCAAGATGGTCGGAGATAATCCAGCTGTGACTTTGGGCGGGACGTCCGAGTCGAAAGAATGAAAAAACTCCGGTAGGTGGCGAGCGACTGTCGATCTGATCTCCAGAAGCGTGCAAAAGTCATAAATGAACGTACGGCTAGCTTTCTGTACAAAGATAGTCACGATAAAAAGAATAAATAACAAAAAACTGCGTCGTCGTGTGGGAGCTCGCAACACGGCAGCCATCTCATACAGCGCCATACTCCAGCTTACTGGAGTATACTGTTTAGCCAGGGCTAACCTGAACAAGAGCATCAAGCTGGCAAAGCTCAACCACAAGCTTAGGGTTGAAAACCACTTCAACAACTCTGATCCCGACACATGTGGCAGGGCATCCTGGCCATTACGAACTGCAAACCCTCAAACAACTCCCCCAACCAATGGCTCATCCCTCTCTGACGAGCTCAAACTTTTTTATGCCCACTTTGACTGGGACAACCACGAGCTGCGCACCAGGGCTACACTCCACACTGACCAACAACCCTTCACCCTCTCCCCAACAGACGTGTGTGCGGCACTGAGCAGAACAAATGCACATAAGCCAGCTGGTCCTGAAGGCATCCCCGGTCGCCTACCTTGAGAACAGGAGCACGGAGGACACCTCCTCCATCTCCTCAGCCCTTTACTCTGCTCTGTCCCACCTGGATGAGAGCAACACCCACGTGAGAATGCTGTTCATCGACTTCAGCTCACCATTCAACGCCATCATCCCCTCCAAACTTATCGAAACCAAGAATCGTGACCCCTCTGTCTGTAACTGGTTATTGGACTTCCTAACCAACAGACCCCAGTCTGTCAGGTTAGACAATCTCACCTCCTGCACCCTCACCCTGAACACCAGTGTCCCACAGGGCTGTGTGCTGAGCCCTCTCCTCTACTCCCTCTACACCTACGACTACACTCCTGTAAATGGTAAAAACACCATCATCATGTTTGCAACGGTGGTGGGCCTCATCAACAACAACGATGAGGCAGCCTATAGGGAGGAGTTCCAGCACCTGGTGGCATGGTGGGCCGACAACAACCTGGCACTCAACACTAAGAAGACCAAGGAGCTCATCATGGACTTCAGAAAGACCAGAGCTAGCGCGCATGCCCCTATCCTCGTCAATGGTGCGGAGGTCGAGCGTGTCTCCAGCTTCAAAATCCTGGGGGTCCACATCACCGAGGACCTTTTTTGGACCCTCAACACTGCCTCACTGGTCAAGAAGTCTCTTCTACCTCTCCCCTTAGATTCTGGTGAACTTTTACCAGTGTGCCATTTAAAGCATACTCAGCTCCTGGAGCTGAGTATGCATCACAGTGTGGTACGGCAACTGTCTCAGACCGTAAAGCGCTGCAGAGGGTGGTAAAAACCGCCCAACGCATCGTTGGATTACCCCTCCCTACAATAAAAACGACCCAAAACAAACGGTGTCTGAGGAAGGCATGAACAATTTTCAACGACCCCTCTCACCACAACCATTTCCCTCCTCCCCTCCAGGAGGCGCTACAGGAACCTTTGTTCCAAGTCAAGCAGGCTCAGGAACAGCTTTTTCCCCTCAGCTGTCATCTCTCTGAACTCTGTACCACGATGACAGCTTAGAGAGGTTGGATGCCAAATTATTTTCACTGTACTGTTCTTGTGCTGTGCAATGACAATAAATGTAAATCTAATCTGATCTAATATAATCAGTCTGACTGGGGCCAGATGAGGCTGCTTCAACCAGACTCTAATCAGTCTGACTGGGGCCAGATGAGGCTGCTTCAACCAGACTCTAATCAGTCTGACTGGGGCCAGGTGAGGCTGCTTCAACCAGACTCTAATCAGTCTGACTGGGGCCAGGTGAGGCTGCTTCAACCAGACTCTAATCAGTCTGACTGGGGCCAGGTGAGGCTGCTTCAACCAGACTCTAATCAGTCTGACTGGGGCCAGGTGAGGCTGCTTCAACCTGACTCTAATAATCATAATACATTTGATTTAATATAGCGCTTTTCAGGACACCCAAGGCGCTTTACAGACATGGTAAAATTGCACGTACAGTATAATCCCTTAATAGATATATAAGGAGTAAATAAGGAGTATAATTACAATGTAAGGTCATGGGATAGAGGGGAGGATGAATTAGCAGGCGAAGGCCAGTTTGAAGAGGTGGGTCTTGAGAGCCTGTTTAAAGGATGGTAGGGTGGTTGTTTAAAGGATGGTAGGGTGTTTGTTTAAAGGATGGTAGGGTGGTTGTTTAAAGGATGGTAGGGTGGTTGTTTAAAGGATGGTAGGGTGGTTGCCTGACGGATGTGAATGGGGAGGGTGTTCCAGAGGGAGGGTGAAGCAACTGAAAAGGCCCTGTCTCCTCAGGTCCACAGCTCGGTCCTGGGGACTATCCGGCGGTTGGTGTCAGCAGACCTGAGGCGACGGGTAGGAGTGTGATGGGGGAGGAGGTCAGAGAGGTAGGGAGGGGCCAGGTTATTGAGGGCTTTGTAGGTGATGAGCAGTATTTTGAAGTCAATCCTGTATTTAACTGGGAGCCAGTGGAGGTTGTGGTGGAAGGGGTGATGTGATCTTGGCCACGGGTGGAGGTGAGCAGACGGGCAGAGTTCTGGACATATTGGAGTTTGAGGATTTTGTTTGGTAAACCGTAGAGGATGCTAATCAAGTCTTGAGGTTATGAGGGCATGGATGAGGGTTTCCGCAGCTGGAAGGGGGAGGGAGGGGCGAAGGTGGGCAATGTTCTGCATTGCCCGCAGTTTTGGTGATGTGGTTGACATGTGGTAGGACTGAGAGGGTGGGGTTGAGGATGGTGCCAATGTTGCGGACATGGGTGGAGGAGGTGACAATGGAACCATCAATGCTGATAGAGAAGGTCTGGGTGGACTGGGTGAGGGAGTTTGGGCCCATTAGGAGTTTTTTGGATTTATTGCAGTTGGAGAAAGTTCTGTTGCATCCATGTTTTAATATCAGAAAGGCAGGCGGTGAGGGTGGAGTGGGCGGTTGGGGTGATGGTCTTGGAGGAGAGGTAAAGTGTGTCGTCCGCACAGTGGACGCAATGGAAGTGGAGGCCATGGCGGTGGAGAATGGAATGAATGATGGTGTCAAAGGAATCAGCTTGACTGGGGCCAGATGAGGCTGCTTCAACCAGACTCTAATAAGTCTGATTTGGGCCAGTGTTTCATCACCAAAACAGAGTATAGGACGATACAGAGGACAGAAACAAAAACAAACCGTGCTTTGTTCAGAGCAGGGCCGTGTGTGTGTGTGTGTGTGTGTGTGTGTGTGTGTGTAGGCGGGACACACCCATGAAAGAGCACGATGGAGATGTGTTCTGGACGGGTGATCTAGAGGTCTCTGGATGACCTCAGAGGTCCAGCCTGGCTCTACTTCCACCCACAAGCATGCCTCAGCCAATACTCCTAACGCTCCCCAGAATAACACACACACACACACACACACACACACACACACACACACACACACACACACACACACACACACACACACACACACACACACACACACACACACACACACACACACTCACACACACTCTCACACTCACACTCACACACACACACACACACACACACACACACACACACACACACACACACAACACACACACACACACACACACACTCCCACACAGACACAGACACACACACACACACACACACACTCATGCATGTACACACGTGCCTGCACACACATACACCTACGTGTACACACACACACACACACACACACACACACACACACACACACACACACACACACACACACACACACACACACACACACTGTCATTAAGTGGGCGGCCAGTGCGGCCCAGTAAAATGGTAGGTTGAATTGTTTGGATGTAAATTAAGCCGAGAAGCACGGTGCAGCCCCTCCCTGCTCTGTGGGCGGAGCCATAAACAAGGACCAACCACCCACACACCTTAATGTGATGTTTCCATCACCTTTATTGGTGTGTGTGAGTGTGTGTGTGTGTGCGTGTGTGTGAGTGTGTGTATGTGTGTGTGTGTGTGTGTGTGTGTGTGTGTGTGTGTGTGTGTGTGTGCTTGCGTGTGTGTAAGTGTGTGTGTGAGTATGTGTGTGCTTGCGTGTATGTGTGTTTTTATTTATTTTGTGTATGCTATTGGGCTACGCTATTCAGACCTTGAAGACCTGTGAGTGTCAGAAGGAAAAGTGAGTAATAAAGGGAGAGAGAAATAGAGACATTGAAAGAGAGAGAGAGAGAGAGAGAGAGAGAGAGAGAGAGAGAGAGAGAGAGAGAGAGAGAGAGAGAGAGAGAGAGAGAGAGAGAGAGAGAGAGAGAGAGAGAGAGACAATACTATACTATACTATAGCAAGGCCTTCTCTGCTGGCCTAAATATCATCAGAATATTAATTTAATTTTGATATATTTTTTCCACAAATATGTATTAAATTATTCCCCATAGTCTATTATCTTCATTCCATAGCTTTCCTCTTGGTCGCGCTGCTTCCAGGCTCAGATCTAGATTTGGAGGGCTGGCCTTTATGTTACAGCTTTTATCCAATCATATTTCAGCCATCATGTGTTGCCAGGGTCCAAGAAATCTGCCCTTAGGTCTTCAGAATCAACGGTGCGGGCGCCTGGAGCTTAAAGTGAACAGAAACAAAACTGTGGCGTTAACCAATCAGATTTCGAGTTGGCGACACCGGCGCCAGCTAGCAGGCGTACGATAACGTCAGCACGTGCACGTCTTTTGATTGGATACGCGCTATTGAGAGGCGGAGCTATGCAGAGCTAGCAAACTGAACTTGAACAAGCTCATTTGTGTAGATTTCTACAAGCAGTTTTTTGGAACTGAAACGCACAGATAAACTGTTCAACAGAGTCATTGAAGTCTTCTTGAGGGAAGAAAGGAGGACGGATTTTGTGTTCAAATAATCAGTTGTTTTGATGAGTACAAAGCATTTTTTAAATTTATTTATTTTAATATGTTTTGCCATTTAATTTCGTTAATATTAAATCAATATTAACAAATTAATATACTTTGTAATTAAAATGACAAATATATAAAAAATAAATGTTTGATGCTTCTGCAAGAGATGTAGAGAGATGTGTGGCGCACTGGCTCAGCTGTGCAGTAAAAGTACTCAAGGAGACTTGTTGAATTGTTTTGGTTGAACCTTTATCAAAGTGGACGTTCAAGGCTAGGAATACACTTTCACCACTGTCGCAAATATATCCTCATGAACAAATGCAAATTATGTGTTTGTTTTCTTTTATTTTCAGTGAATAGTTTATGTCTTTATCGTCACGTTTCTTAAATGAAACTGCTTTGGGTGCGACAATGCGCTGTTTAGTGAACAGACTTGTTAAAGCTCACATACTTTTGGTGGACTTAATAAAACTTTGTAGACTAATCCCTTAAAAGCGCCTTTTATTTTTAAGTTTTTACAGTATCCAAGCGATCTTAAAGCTGGTAGTTTAACACCATTAATTGTAAATACAACTTTATTGATTATAAATGCTTTCGGAAATATTAATATAACTCTGTTGTACTTTGACTATGTTAAGGTGATGCCATGCCCGGTTATACTGCGTTTCTGTCTAAATGTATAGTTTCTAGAGCCATATGGCGTCATAATGATGGTATTAAGAGGTGGAATAATTCCGGTAGGACTCACTGAAGGCCTAGGTGTGAAATGCACGGCCCGCCACTGTACAATACTATACAATAATATACTATCAACAATACCTTATACTACCTACAATATACTATAGGATATACTATAAACAACACTATATACTATCTTCAATATACTATACGATATACTACAAACAACACAATACTATAACAATACTATACACACTAACTTTACACATCACTAACACAATAATAATAATAATAATGCTTGATGCTCAGAAGAGCAGGGCAGTC
>CM051019.1:15860333-15862833 GCA_027704905.1 Muraenolepis orangiensis
TTATGTTTAATATCTGTAAATATGTACATTTCTGTAATTTATCAGTATTGTTGTAATTTTGTGCACATCTTCGGAGCTGCCAATAACATGTTACTCTACATTGTACACTGTAAACCTTATTATACATGTGACTAATACAACACATCTATAGTATTGTATATATATATAATATAATGACATTTCACTGTACATTGTACACTGTACCTTAATAAACATGTGACAAATAAACCACATCTGAATCAGAATCTGAGTGGGTTTTCATGGCCTCTTAAAGGTTACCAATCTGGTCCCTAGGTGAAGGAGATCTATACTGAGATATACTGAGGTGTTCAACATGTGTCAATCATGATCTGTCCTTCCAGAACATGACTTCAAGCTCGCCATCTTGGTCTTTCCAACCACCTGCTCATGGTACATGCTACACATGCTACACGTAGACTGTGGACATTGGGGATCGAACCCAGCACCTTTTTTGGCAGGGAGCTGAACACCCTGAGACACCACGACTACAGGAGCGATCTGTGTCTCAGTTACAGGGGAGGTTCAACCCAATGGACACACAGCTTTAGGAAGTGAGTGGGCTATGCAGCAGCAAAGCACCGTGAACCAAGACAGGATGCGTGTTAACACATATTTCAAAATAAAAGCCAGTGTGGGATCCTCAGACACGATGCAGGCTTTGAACCAGCGGTTAAATCGGCGAGGGGGATATAAATATCAACGTTAGCTTCCAGTGATTCAGGATTTCTCTCTTTTGTTGAATATACTGAACAAAATCCACATCCCTGCCTCCCGTAATACTAAGCTTTTACACACCCCTGGATATCAGCTGACACACACACGTACGCACGCACGCACGCACGCACGCACGCACGCACGCACGCACGCACGCACGCACACACACACACACAAATGTTAGTTAAAAACACAAATGGACATAGCATCTCTGGACAAACACAAACACACATGTGTGTATATATATATATATATATATATAAGGGCTTAGATTGGAGATTTAGAAAGCACTTTTAGAAACAATTCATAAGTACTGTTTGGCTTGACTTTCTTTGTTCCAAAGCGATTTACAGTGAACTCCTGTGATTAAGGAGCAGGTAGGGGTTAGGGGCCATCTAGCGGGTGGACTGCGGACTTGAGGGGATCGAACCCACGCCCTTTGGGCCGGGGAGTCGAACGCCATAGCCGCGACCTGACCTTTTGACCCCTGGGTCTCAGGGACGTTTAGGCTGACTAGGATCGGCTGCTACAAAACTATGGAAGGATTAACAATATTTAATGCATATTATTATTAAAAAACAATTACATTCATTTATGTGCCATGTTTATGTTTATGACTGTAACACTATTGTAATGGTCAGTAATGTTTAAACAATGACATATTGAATACATATAATTGTTTCCTGTACATTTCATTAATTCCTAATGTGCTACACACAACTCTCTGTTGTTATAGTTTTTCAATGTTCCCTTAATGACCAAGAGAGAGAGAGAGAGCGAGAGAGAGAGAGAGAGAGAGAGAGAGAGAGAGAGAGAGAGAGAGAGAGAGAGAGAGAGCGAGAGAGAGAGAGAGAGAGAGAGAGAGAGAGAGAGAGAGAGAGAGAGAGAGAGAGAGAGGGTAGAGGAAAAAGAGACGTTTGTCGATGTGTAAATCAAGCTTTTAGCACTGAGCGTCTTGCCAAGATTTAGTGGAATCCAGAGCTAACGAGCTAATATGGATTCCTCTGAACACACAGCGGTGAACAGTGAATTAGAACAGATTCTAGTACACGTATACGCTAAGTTCAACTTTAAACCAAGAATTATATTCACCGAGCAATATTGCCACTACAAATATATATCTTAAGATCTTTCTTTTCTCTAAGATCTTAAGATATTTACACAATAAGAAACATAATTATTGAGGTGTATACATCGCCATCGGTGACATATGAACTATATATATATATATATATATATATATATACACATATAACTGCATACCCATGCTCACTACCTGCTGTCTATAAATATGTATATATATTAATCTTCAACTGTTGATATAACTGCATACCCCTGCTCACTACCTGTTGAATACTTGTATGTATATATATATATATATATATATATATATATATATATATATATATATATACCTATAATTCTTCACATATCTCATACCTAGTCTATAAGTTATTTTATACCAGTATTTTATACCTAGTAGACTGTTTTTACATCTTATTTAACAACTGTACATTGTATATTACTATGCACTTTACTGTAAACATTTGCACTCTGGTTAGATGCCAAATTATTCTCGCTGTACTGTACTTGTACAATGACAATAAATTGAATCTAATCTAATATTAATATGTAATAATTGTCTTTTTGAAAGTTTAAAAGTTATTACAAACAAATGAATACTACAGTGTTATACCAGAGATACGTACTGTATATCTGCACAATGAAGTCGCACACTCAAAAATATAACGTCTACATATTTCAC
>CM051019.1:15867833-15872833 GCA_027704905.1 Muraenolepis orangiensis
GGAGGAGGGTAGACTGGGTTCTCTCGTCTCTCGCTGGCTAACCGGCGAGCCATCAGGTGAAAATGATATTCTTCTTTTTTTGTTTCTCACAGAACAACAAATAAAGCTGGAAGAGAACCAACAGGGATGGAGACATGTTTTTATTTCTTCACACCTAAAGGTTAACCAAGGACGGAGGAGGACAACTTCATCTCTACTCGTAGGTGAACAAACAACAAACACAACATTAGTTTCAGCTCGGTAAAGTCGCTGAACTTTATTCTTTTGTGTGTGGGATATGTTCTCAGATAAAAGCGTGGGATAAAATATTTCCATACGAGGAAGGTAGAGGGCACAGGACCACCGGCAGTTTGAACAACAACAATAACCAACATAAACCAAAATGGCTAAATGAGACAGACAGGAAATTAAATTCTAACGCGAACTCAAGTCAAGTCAACTTTATTGTCACTTCACAGTTTACACAAGTATAAAGCAGTGAGTGAAAATCTTATGTGCAATACCCGACGACAGACAGCGGTTATAAAAATAAGATAAAATAAAATAAAAACGATTGAATAAAAGTTTAAAAACTCACAAACCGGAAAGAGACGGTATACTATAGGACACAAACAACAATCCATCAAAGACACCGCCGTCACCAAACAAGAAAATGTTTGGTGATGCCTGTAAGAAAATGAAATGGACCGACCCAATCAGTCCCAATCAATCAGCCACACCTGAAGTCAACCCCAGCTGCTGTGTGACTCTGGCCTCAGCAGAGGACCACTCACAGAGATACTGGGACATCACGAGAGGCCCTCTCAGCGGGCTAGTGTTGGGCGCTGCAGAGTTCCAGGCAAAACAGGTCAAAATAGTAGAGTTGAAATAAAAATAATAGGCTTCATTTCCTAACAAAGCACAGTTCATCAAACGCAAATGAGACTTTCCTTCTCTTTTGAGGCTTTTCTACACGTGTCTCCAGCTCACATTATCTTCAAGTGTGTTGTGGCATCACGAGGGGACAGGTTATAGAGGGGTGCTATATTCCCCTGGTGGACCGGCTGCAACATCCCAAAATGGCCGCCGATCCACAAACTACATCTCCCAGCATGCCCCACAACTCTGACAGGTGTAGGTGCTTAAGCCACCTAATGGAAGCTGCACTGGGGAAACAGACAAGAGCCCATTGTGCAATTGTGCAAAAAGATTTAAAAGCGTTTAAAGTGCCAGTAGTGCAGCAGCATCATGAATACAGTGCAGTAACTGTGATGAGTCCAGAAAGTCCAGCAAAGTATGACAGTGTAATGTTAATGACATGTTATGACAGTGTAATGTTAATGACATGTTATGATAGTGTAATGTTAATGACATGTTATGACAGTGTAATGTTAATGACATGTTATGACAGTGTAATGTTAATGACATGTTATGATAGTGTAATGTTAATGACATGTTATGATAGTGTAATGTTAATGACATGTTATGATAGTGTAATGTTAATGACATGTTATGATAGTGTAATGTTAATGACATGTTATGATAGTGTAATGTTAATGACATGTTATGATAGTGTAATGTTAATGACATGTTATGACAGTGTAATGTTAATGACATGTTATGACAGTGTAATGTTAATGACATGTTATGACAGTGTAATGTTAATGACATGTTATGACAGTGTAATGTTAATGACATGTTATGACAGTGTAATGTTAATGACATGTTATGATAGTGTAATGTTAATGACATGTTATGATAGTGTAATGTTAATGACATGTTACGATAGTGTAATGTTAATGACATGTTATGATAGTGTAATGTTAATGACATGTTATGATAGTGTAATGTTAATGACATGTTATGATAGTGTAATGTTAATGACATGTTATGATAGTGGCAGCACTCCTAGCAGTTCAGCAGGCGCTCTGCCTGTGGATAAAAACTATCCTTTTACGTATCTCTCTCTCTCTTTACACACACACTGGACATCAGGTTTCTGTTTCTTGGAGCTCGGTGGTTGTGTTCGAGCCTCATGGTTTAATGATAAGAGAGCTATCTAGCGAGGTTAATAAGGCTGGTGTCTCAGCACATGAAACCCGACATGAACACCGTGGCAGCGCTGGAGGCTGGAGACTGGAGGCAGGAGGCACACGTCTGCCGTCAGAGTGGATTCTGTGGAGCTTTACAGCGTCACACTAAGTGTATGAGTGTCTGTATCCTGTATCTCTTTACAATAAACCAGGGCTCTTCACACACAAAGCTCTCAGAATCTGCAGCCTGGATTCAAGAATAGGAACGGATGCTCACTATTGATGCACACAATTGATCCGGCCTTGATCTGTAACATCGGAGGGGGTTTAAAACTTCTTTCAGTGCACCCCCCCCCCCCCCCCCCCCCCGGACCACACACAGCCCCCCACCCAAGAATAAAACACTGAAATGGCCTCAACATGATGAATCTTCACAAGGCTCTCTCTCTCTCTCTCTCTCTCTCTCTCTCTCTCTCTCTCTCTCTCTCTCATCTCTCTCTCTCTCTCTCTCTCTCTCTCTCTCTCTCTCTCTCTCTCTCTCTCTCTCTCTCTCTCTCTCTCTCTCTCTTTCGGTGATAATAAATAAGCGTCTGTTTGGTTTACATAACACATGCGTTGCGTGGACGCTGTCTCCCTCCGTTCTTCAGGATGTTATTAGAAGGTGAGGAAGAAAACTGATTCATCACCTCCTCCTCCTCCTCCTCCTCCTCCTCCTCCTCCTCCTCCTCCTCCTCCTCCTCCTCCTCCTTCTCCTCCTCCCCTCTCGCCTTTCCCTCCTCTCTCCCCTCTCCTCCTCCTCCTCTTCCCCCTTCCCTCTCGCCTTTCTGTTCTCTCCGCTCTCCTCTCTCCTCTCTCCACCTCCTCCTCCTCCACCTCCTCCCCCTTCCCTCTCGCCTTTCTGTTCTCTCCTCCTCCTCCTCCTCCTCCTCCTCCTCCTCCTCCTCCTCCTCCTCCTCCTCCTCCTCCTCCTCCTCTCTCCTATCTCCTATCTCCTCTCTCCTCTCTCCTCTCTCCTCATTAAGAGGGTAGGTATTGGGTTCCTTCTGGAACCTTCGCAGAATTAACTGATGTTTTAACACCCTGTGGGGGAGGGGGCGAGGAGGAGGGGGGAGGGGGGAGGGGGGAGTGGGGGGGGGCTGAGGGGGGAGTGGGGGGGAGGAGGAGGGGGGAGGGGGCGAGGGGGCGAGGGGGGAGGAGGAGGGGGGAGTGGGGGAAGGAGGGGGGGCTGGGAGGTTGCTACTTCCCCTGATGTTTTTATTTATCTTTTCTTTTATAAGTGTGATTTACCGCTCGCCGCCCGCCTGACGGCGCCATTAAACGGAGGAGGAGCCAGCGGGCCGGCCGCGGCGAGGTCAGCCTCCCCGCTGGGCTGAGGGTTTTCACGGCGAGGGTTTTGGCGTGCGTGTGACTCGCGGGGGGGGACGGGGGGACGGGGGGACGGGGGAACGGGGGGATGGGGGGGGTGCCTCTCCCACCAACACTGCCTCCATTCATTTATTTATTTATTTATTTATTTCATCTTTTTTTTTTTTTTTTTTACGGCCCTTCAATTGCTAAATTGCCTACTGGCTGCTCCTGCTTCCGAGAAGTGGTGTCCTCAAACACACACACACACACACACACAAGCGCACACACACACACACACACACACACACACACACACCTGCACAAACGCATGCACACACATACACACCCGCCTACACACATACATGCACGCGGACACATCCTCACACACACACACACACCCGCACACATTTACATGCACACACACACACACACACACACACACACACACACACACAAACACCTGCACACACACACACATACACACACGCACACCGTGTGTGTATGTGTGTCTCTCTCAACGTGTCACTCTCTTAAACCCAATGGCAGGCGTGTGGAAGGACCAGCAGGTCAAAGGTCACTGATGGATGCGGTCCTACGGTAGGACCTCTGGCTCATGCTGTGACCTCAGTCCATTGGCCGCCATTCCTCCTTCTTGTCCGTCTATCTTGTCGTGTGCTGGCTGACGTTTGTTCATCCAAAACCTTTATTGATTTACTCCCCGCGACAATTTAAAGGGACATCGTGCTCTTTATATATCACTATATCACTCTGAGTGTCTCTGTATATCACTATATCACTCTGAGTGTCTCTATATATCACTATATCACTCTGAGTGTCTCTATATATCACTAAATCACTCTGAGTGTCTCTGTATATCACTATATCACTCTGAGTGTCTCTGTATATCACTATATCACTCTGAGTGTCTCTGTATATCACTATATCACTCTGAGTGTCTCTATATATCACTAAATCACTCTGAGTGTCTCTGTATATCACTATATCACTCTGAGTGTCTCTGTATATCACTATATCACTCTGAGTGTCTCTATATATCACTATATCACTCTGAGTGTCTCTATATATCACTAAATCACTCTGAGTGTCTCTATATATCACTAAATCACTCTGAGTGTCTCTATATATCACTAAATAACTCTGAGTGTCTCTATATATCACTATATCACTCTGAGTGTCTCTATATATCACTATATCACTCTGAGTGTCTCTGTATATCACTATATCACTCTGAGTGTCTCTGTATATCACTATATCACTCTGAGTGTCTCTATATATCACTATATCACTCTGAGTGTCTCTATATATCACTAAATCACTCTGAGTGTCTCTGTATATCACTATATCACTCTGAGTGTCTCTGTATATCACTATATCACTCTGAGTGTCTCTGTATATCACTATATCACTCTGAGTGTCTCTATATATCACTAAATCACTCTGAGTGTCTCTATATATCACTATATCACTCTGAGTGTCTCTATATATCACTATATCACTCTGAGTGTCTCTGTATATCACTATATCACTCTGAGTGTCTCTGTATATCACTATATCACTCTGAGTGTCTCTATATATCACTATATCACTCTGAGTGTCTCTATATATCACTAAATCACTCTG
>CM051019.1:15885333-15890333 GCA_027704905.1 Muraenolepis orangiensis
AGCTGAGAAACTACATCCATGGCCCCCGCCACGGACATCTCCGTGGGAAACCCACCCATGTACAGTTTTGTATGTTTTTGTATATATATATATATGTATTATATATGTTACGTCTATTTATAGCACCAAATACACCGTAACACATGTTCTGTATGTAGAATCCGTATACCGTAGACAGACACACACACACAGACACACTCACACACTCACACACACACACACACACACACACACACACACACACACACACACACACACACACACACACACACACTACACACACACACAGATAGACAGACACACAGATAGACAGACACACACACACACACAGATGACACACACACAGGACAACACACACACAGACACACACACACACTCACACACACACACACACACACACACACACACACACACACACCACACACACACACACACACACACACACACACACACACACACACACACACACACACACACACAGATAGACAGACACACACACACACACACTCACTCACTCGGCTTTGAGTTGTACTTGCACAAGCATCACATTACCCATTAACCAACAATGCAATCAATGTTGTTTTTTCAATGTTGCTTCTTTATTGATCTATTCTGTCTTAGAGAGAAATGTCATTGTGCCCTTAATATAATGATGATATAAACAATTATATTCATTCACACATACTCACACCGCTGTACCTCCACTAAAAACACACACACACACACACACCCCAAAGGTGCCTGCAGGGGGTCCTCTGCCAAAAACAAAAATATAAATTTTTCCTCCGTCCACGCTGAGATTCTTAGAAAGGAGACGGGAGATAGGAGAGAGAAAGAGAAGTGAAAGAATATATCTCCCTTCTCCAAGATGAGAGGAGCTGGGAGGAGCAGGGAGGAGAGGAGAGAGGAGTGAAGGGAGTGAGGGAGGAGCAGGAAGGAGAGGAGAGAGGAGTGAAGGGAGTGAGGGAGGAGCAGGGAGGAGAGGAGAGAGGAGTGAAGGGAGTGAGGGAGGAGCAGGGAGGAGAGGAGAGAGGAGTGAAGGGAGTGAGGGAGGAGCAGGGAGGAGAGGAGAGAGGAGTGAAGGTAGTGAGGGAGGAGCAGGGAGGAGAGGAGAGAGGAGTGAAGGTAGTGAGGGAGGAGCAGGGAGGAGAGGAGAGAGGAGTGAAGGCAGTGAGGGAGGAGCAGGGAGGAGAGGAGGAGAGGAGAGAGTGAAGGGAGGAGCAGGGGAGGAGAGGAGGAGAGGAGAGAGGAGTGAAGGGAGGAGCAGGGAGGAGAGGAGAGAGGAGTGAAGGCAGTGAGAGAAGAGAGCAGGAGATGAGAAACCCTAAATGAAGCCACAGTCAGACCCTCTTTTGCGTTTTTTTTCAGTTACAAAGACTTGATTTCCTTGATGAATGTAAGTGCATGTGAGTCACAAACTAACATCCGTACACACAGACCAACAGGTTCAAGGGTAGGTAGTTATCCACAGGCAGTGACCTCCTGAACAGCTAGGAGTGCTGCCACCGTCATAACATCATGTCATTAACATTACACTTTACTGGACTATCTGGACTCATTACAGTCACTGCACTGTACTGCCCTGTATTCATGATGCTGCTGCTGCGCTACTACTGGCACTTTAAAATGCTTTGAAATATTTTTGCACAATTCAACACATGTCCATCAGTCACTTTATTGTTATTTTTATGTTTCTTTTTGATTGTGTATAGTATTTATATATATATATATATATATATATATATATATATATATATATATATATACAGATGTTAAACATACATATTGTGTTTTAGAAATGTATACTGTGAGAGGGAATGGGGAGTAAGCATTACCTTGTACTTCAAATAATATATATAATACAAATCTTGAATCTTGAATCTTGAACTAAGCACTAAGCACTGCTTCCTATAGGATAGTGTTATAAACCTCAAGCAAAACCGAAGGTACGTCCTTAAGTAGACCACACAAGGACAAAGGTTCAACTAAGATTTATTAATCAATAACTGACTGGATGAATAATAAAGCAGGGAGCAGAGCAGGAGATGAGAGGAGGAGGTGAGCAGCGAGGAGAGGAGGAGATGAGAGGAGGAGGTGAGGCAGCGAGGAGAGGAGAAGATGAGAGGAGGAGGAGAGCAGCGAGGAGAGGAGGAGATGAGAGGAGGAGGTGAGCAGCGAGGAGAGGAGAGAGATGAGAGGAGGAGGAGAGCAGCGAGGAGAGGAGGAGATGAGAGGAGGAGGTGAGCAGCGAGGAGAGGAGAAGATGAGAGGAGGAGGAGAGCAGCGAGGAGAGGAGAGAGAGAGGAGGAGTGAGCAGCGAGGAGAGGAGAGAGATGAGAGGAGGAGGTGAGCAGCGAGGAGGAGGAGGAGAGAGAGAGGAGGAGGTGAGGCAGCGAGGAGAGGAGGAGATGAGAGGAGGAGGTGAGCAGCGAGGAGAGGAGGAGAGAGAGGAGAGAGAGGAGGAGGTGAGCAGCGAGGAGAGGAGGAGGAGGAGGAGGAGAGAGAGGAGGAGGTGAGGCAGCGAGGAGAGGAGGAGAGGAGGAGATGAGAGGAGGAGGTGAGCAGCGAGGAGAGGAGGAGAGGAGGAGATGAGAGGAGGAGGTGAGCAGCGAGGAGAGGAGGAGAGGAGGAGGAGGAGGAGAGGAGGAGAGGAGGAGATGAGAGGAGGTGGTGAGCAGCAAGGAGAGGAGGAGAGGAGGAGATGAGAGAAGGAGGTGAGCAGCGAGGAGAGGAGGAGAGGAGGAGATGAGAGAAGGAGGTGAGCAGCGAGGAGAGGAGGAGAGGAGGAGATGAGAGGAGGAGGTGAGCAGCGAGGAGAGGAGGAGAGGAGGAGAGGGTACCACAGCAGCAACAACCTCCGCCGGCAACGCTGGCGATGCTCGTCTTGTCCTTCCCACCAGAGCGATAGGGGTCATGAGAGGTCAGAGCGGCGGGCGAGCCTCCACAGCCCCGAGGCAAGACACATCCAGTCCAAGACATAGAGTCCACCCTCAGTACCGACTGGAGACGCTTCATCTTTAGTGCTGTTGGTGTGAACGTCTTGCTGTGGGAGTGTTGGCAGGGAAAAGTTAGTTTTGTACGATTTTTTGCTTTTTATTTTTGGAATAAAATGTTAATTTAACAGACATATCACACAGGTACATTTTAAAGGGGAGGCAAAGCCCCAAATCACCTTTTTTCAGTTGATGACTGTTCTCACCAAGTGTTAGAGAACAGTCCTCTGCTATTTTAAAATGTATCAAGTTGTTCAAAATTCTCTGCAAAATACAAAGTCTGCGACTAAAATCGCTTTTTTTCCAGGGTGGTGGTCATCGTAGCTCGAGGGATTATCGTGGGTTTTGACAACGTCCGACCACGCCCCCTTACACTAGACCACGCCCCTCACGCTAGACCACGCCCCTCACACTAGACCACGCCCCTCACACAGGACCATGCCCCTCACAATGGACCACGCCCTTCACACTAAACCACGCCCCTCACACAAGACCACGCCCCTCAAACTAGACCAAGCCCCTACCACGAGACCACGCCCCTCAAACTAGACCAAGCCCCTCCCACGAGACCACGCCCCTCAAACTAGACCACGCCCCTCCCACGAGACCACGCCCCTCAAACTAGACCAAGCCCCTCCCACTGGACCACGCCCCTCACACTGGACCATGCACATGAACACCAATACCACTGAATATGACGTAAATAATGTACAGTACACCAATACTATACATATAGCTTTTGGTTTGCGCTGAGGCTGGAGGGTTTGGACCTTCGTTTGGAGCGCCTCCAGAGCGGCCCATTAAAGTGTCTCTCTCCATCGGGGCGACGACACCGCCTTGACAAGGCCAGGGTCGCGCTGGAGCAGCTCAGGCTCCTCCCGCTGTCACATAAACCCTGGATATATTTTTCTTGCTTTCTTTTGAATGGCATTTACTGGGCGTTTAGAGGAAGATATACAGTACACACACACACACGCGCACACACACACACACACACACACACACACACACACACACACACGTAAAATCAATGTTTGGATTGCACATTGGATCTTCGTCAGGGCCAAGATCCAGATGAAGGTCCAATGTGATTGAAAGGCTGATCTTGTTTTTGTTTTTTATTGGTGAAAAGAAATACCATTGGAGAAATATACAGAACAATATAATATAATATAATAATATAATATTATATAATAATATATACAGGATGCTGAGCATTGGCCCTAAATCACTTCCACACATCACTTGTGTAGACAAGGATAAGTGTAACGCAACTTCTGAAGCATATCGAGCGGTATATATAATGTTGAGTGTGGACATGTTTTTGTGCTGCTTATCTCACTATACCTAGAGGAGCCTGTGTGTGTGTGTGTGTGTGTGTGTGTGTGTGTGTGTGTGTGTGTGTGTGTGTGTGTGTGTGTGTGTGTCCTTGGATCTTCCCGAGCACCGCGGCGGCTGAACCGCTGAGGACCGGAGGAAGCGTGGAGTGTGAGGCCGAGGAGAGTGAGGCTGTTTGGATGAGCGGTTCTCCAGAGAAAGCTCCAAGCCATCGGCCCGGTCTGAATAGCCACGTTCAGACCTCTTTGAGCGACACTGCGCCATTATATTAATTGGCAGCGGTCTGACGGGGGGCCACTTGCCACCTGGTGAAAGGGGGCCGGCGCCTGTTGGATGAACCCGCCCTGCGTGGGTCCCCACTCACTGGTGGGGTTCCAGCCTCCCTGATTGCCCCTCTGCTCTCCTCTCTGACACAAATCACCTCGTTCAGCCGCTGCCACCCGAGGACTCGAGGGGTCGATCCGCCAAATTGCAACGGTTCTCCTCTGAGGAACCCGCAGAGGTGGAATAAGTTCCCTTCTCACCGTAACAAATATTGACCGGCTACAGCGAGGGAGGAGGATGAGGGATCCGCCCACGGCTGACCTTCAACCCTTACACCCTCACACCTGTTTTACCGTCAGCTGTGACCTTGATTAACCATTTAGGAATCAACCTGTTGGTGACATG
>CM051019.1:15927833-15942833 GCA_027704905.1 Muraenolepis orangiensis
CTTTCGCTGAAATTCCCTTAAAGGACTGGCCTAGTTCAGGCGAGAACAGGATTACTGGAAGACAGTGGATCCCAAATGGACTTATTGGTACCGCCATCCCCCCCCCCCACCATCCCCCCCTGAGTGCACAGCCCAGAACTACATGACGGTCCTCTTCACCAGAGTCTCTGAGCGAGAGCCCAGCTCTCCACCTGGCTCCGGGTCTCTGTCCAGAGCAGCGTCTTCAAGACGGCAGCCGGAGCTAAAAGAATAACCTTCAGAGCGGCCTCCGTGGTCCTCTGGGGGTTTTCCTCTCTCCTAAAGATGGATGAATAAGCTGCTGGTGGTTTAGCAGTTGAGAGCCACGGCTGTGAGCCTTCATGCGCTTTACCGCCTGCCCGTTGAGCACGACACGCTAACCCTTCAGCTAACGCTAATACACATGTTTCCTCCGTTAGGACGAGTGTAACTTTAGCTGTATGTATGTGCCTAAATCCTTTTTCCTATCCGAAATACAGATTAATAAATTGAATAAGTAAAATGAGACACTACTACACATTCGATTATTCATATTATGAATATGAATTAAGAATAATTATTATTATTCTTAATTCATATTAATACTAACTCATATATATATATACAAATATATTTACAATATATACACATATATATATACATATATACAAAGCTTTTTCTGTTATTATAATAAAAAATATGATGCTTGTTTTCCTATCCAAAATAGACATTGAATAAGTTGAATAAGAAAAATAAGACACGACTACACATTATTATATTCATATTATTTAATATGAATTAATTATAATAATTAATATTATTACTTCATATTATTAATACTAACAATTATACTACACCTTTTCTGTTATTATAATAATATATTATTATGCTTGTTGCTGCTTGTTATTATAATAATAGATTCTAATAACAAGCAGTCAAATGGAATTACGAAATGAATTGATCATGCCATTATTCATACCGTGAGTGAAGTTATACCATGTTTACATTATAATCAAAACGTGCTCCGTGATTTCTGTAGGCATATTTCACACATCAGGCCAAGCCACACAGAATTTAAAAAATAAATAAAACTTAATAATCATTTCAGGTGGTGAATTCCACCGTGGCAACAACCCTCACTAATGTCAGAGTTCAGGTGGAGGCAGAACTCTGATGTTTAACACTTCATCCAAACCTTCTCCCCCCGTGGGTTCCCTTACGCCGGCACACGAGCAGGTAGAAGTGTACATGTGGTGGGTGGTACATGGTACGAGGTGTTATATTTAGCATGGCGGTGGCCTTGGGAGAGGAACTCATGTTGATGCTGGGACCAGAGAGGGGCTATTACGTGTGTTAGCTGACAGGCAGTATCAACACGCTCCCTCTCCGGTTAATGAAGGACTCCCAGACGTCAGACTGAGGCCGTGGGGGGGGGGGGGGGGCAATAGCTAGCTTGTGTGTGTGTGTGTGTGTGTGTGTGTGTGTGTGTGTGTGTGTGTGTGTGTGTGTGTGTGTGTGTGTGTGTGTACGTGTGTGTGTTTGTGTGTGTGCATGTGTGTATGTGTACGTGCGTGTGTGTGTGTGTGTGTGGAAAGATTTATTATATGCAACGCAAAAAATATATGATTTCAGTGTCCTCTGAAAGTGACAGTTTGAGTAGGGAAGTGGGCCACGCAGCGTGACTCTGAAGGGTCTAAAAGCAACCGCAGAATTAGTTTTTTGGGGTGTATATATTTTGCAGCGGTGACCCAGTACACTTTGGTTCTCTGGCTCATCTCTTCACCTCAACTTCTTATTCTCTTAGTTTGTTTGCACGGGAGATGGTCGAATATCTGGAACATGCAACAGATGCAATTTTGTGAATAAACGGCATGCAAGTTCATCGCAGGTTCTGGTCTTCAACGACCCACTGAAGATCACATCTGAATGTGATCAGTTTGTAATCAAACGCTGTTATCCAAAGGGACTTAGAGTGAATTCAGAGGTTATTAAGGTAGCGATTCGGCATTCCTACAGGTAGATTACAGACATTGGGGGTTTCAAAACGAGAACCACCTTTCTGTGCCCTAACCACTGCATAATCCTGGCCCAGATGTTGGGCAAGGATTGAAGTAATACTCTAGGCATAATGACAACATGTTTTGTCCACATCCCAAACGAACGAGGCTTGCATCAACTCGACTCTCTTGCCGATACGTACAATAACGTCGGCGACCGGCAAAACCGCGACTTCAAAACGTCGCAGTAGGAAGCCAGCCGCAAGAAGACGAGAAAACCCCCCCCTCTAACAGTCTGCAGTGCAATCTGGACCGGCCCACGGCCGCGGTCCAATCCCGTCCCCCGCCCCTCCCCTTTCTCTGGTTAATTGTGCTCCGAGGGGATGTCTGTAATGCGGTACCCAGGGTCCCCCCTCATCCCGGCCTGGTTCCGTTTAGCGCGCCGGGCCTGCCTTGGAACCACCCCGATCAGCACTCTCCACAATTACCCGGCAAAGCGAGGAAGCAGGGCCTTGATTTAGCAGGCTGTGGGGACTGCCACTTTCTATTATCTTTGGATCTGGGATGATTTATGCCGCACATGTGTGTGAGTGTGTGCGAGTGTGTGTGAGTGTGTGTGTGTGTGTGTATGTGTGAGTGTGTGAGTGAGTGTGTGTGTGTGTGTGCGCTCGCTCCCGTGCATTAAATGCACATATGTGATTTTGCCTCCTGCATTTCTCGTTTGATTCTGTACCCTCCTCCTATTTCTCCATCATTCCTTTTTCTTTCCCTCTCTTGTCTTCTCTTTCTCTGCCCCTGCTTTGTAAATATCTCCATCTTTCTCTCCCTCCTTCTCCTTCTCTCTCTCCATCTTTCTATGTCTGTGTGCTGAGGCCCCGCCTCTTTCCTGCTCAAAGATCTCCGTACCAGGTTTGAGTACTACACTCGGTACAGAACCAGGTTTGAGAACTACACACGGTACAGAACCAGGTTTTAGAACTACACACGGTACAGAACCAGGTTTGAGAACTACACACGGAACAGAACCAGGTTTGAGAACTACACACGGTACAGAACCAGGTTTGAGAACTACACACGGAACAGAACCAGGTTTGAGAACTACACACGGTACAGAACCAGGTTTGAGAACTACACACGGAACAGAACCAGGTTTGAGTACTACACACGGTATAGAACCAGGTTTTAGAACTACACACGGTACAGAACCAGGTTTGAGTACTAAACACAGTACAGAATCAGGTTTGAGTACGAAACACGGTACAGAACCAGGTTTGAGTACTAAACATGGTACAGAACCAGGTTTGAGAACTACACACAGTACAGAACCAGGTTTGAGTACTACACACGGCACAGAACCAGGTTGAGTACTAAACATGGTACAGAACCAGGTTGAGTACAACATGTACAGAACCAGGTTGAGTACTAAACATGGTACAGAACCAGGTTTGAGAACTACACACGGTACAGAACCAGGTTTGAGTACTACACACGGCACAGAACCAGGTTTGAGTACTAAACACGGTACAGAACCAGGTTTGAGTACTACACACGGCACAGAACCAGGTTTATGAACGAACAGCCCCCCTTTCCCACCATACAACCTGAACATGAAAGGCGAGCTGGTGTTCTGTTATCCAAGCACTGGAGCACAGGGGAAATAAACAAAGGCGATGGAGACATGGAGAGAGAGAGAGAGAGAGAGAGAGAGAGGAGAGGAGAGGAGAGGGAGAGAGAGGGAGAGGGAGAGGGAGAGGGAGAGAGAGAGAGAGAGAGAGAGAGAGAGAGAGAGAGAGAGAGAGAGAGAGAGAGAGAGAGAGAGAGAGAGATGAAGAGTAATGAAGGTTTTTTTCCATTCTTTCTAGGGAGGATTCCCTTCCAAACCAGTCAGGGATGGTTGTTCTATATCCAGTTGCACACAGCAAGCACTGCAGCGAGCTTCAGCTCCAGACCAGCGGGCGGGTGGGGGGGGGAAGGTCTATAAAAAAAAACAATAACCGTGTTTTATTTCTTTTAATCATCAATAATAATCAAGTAACGTTTACTCACAAACAAACAGCGCCTCACCTGGGAGAGTACCTGAACCGGCACACGCGGAGTTACACTCAGTCACAGGAGAGTTCTGGGTTCTGCTGGTGAGCGGGAGAGGGAGAGCCAGAGGACGCAGAAGGAGGTGATATTGGCCCTCAGCGTTGACATGTTTAGCCCTCGGTATGGGCCTCGTGGGGCCCGCTGGAAGGCCCCTCTCAGCGAGGTCACGCTGTCGCGGTCGCCTGGTCTGAGTAATGTTCTTATTGCACTGAGTGGTTCTGTGGACGGACCTGACGCCAGGGGGGATGTAAATCCTGTGGGGGCCAATGGCACGGGATAAAAATAGATAAATAAATAAACCAAAAACGAGGGCAAATAAATGAAAGCAACACACCGGTATGAAAATGTGTGTGTGTGTGTGTGTGTTGTGTGTGTGTGTGTGTGTGTATGGTGGGAAAAAAAGTTTTGACGTTTTAATTCCCAGGTAAAAAAAATAAGGATGCTTTCTGTTGAATGGTTCTTAGCTTCTCCCGGGGACATGACTCACTAAGGCACTAATGCTCTTCACTTAGGGCTTGTAAGAGTCATGGATGGAAAAGTAAAAGAAAATCCATAGCGGTGTATTTTGCAGTTTTTTTTCGAGAGCTACAGTATCTGGTTCTTCCGGCAGCTCTGCTGTCTCGCTCGATGGACGCTCTCAACGCGGTTCTTTAAAACAGCAGGCGGTCGACGTTGTGAGCAGAAGATGGAGAGGTGGGCCGGAGAGCGCACGCCTTGTTTCATCTATTTTGTTTAACGTCTCAGACAGTTCCTCCCCCCCACCGATCGTGTATCACTCTTATCTCTCCGTCCCGTTCACGGATCTGTCCGTCATTTCTCCATCCTCTCCACCTTTCTGTCGGTTTGAATTAGTCGACGGAGCGCAAAGTGCTCGGATTCCAGCTGTCCGCCATCGACCCGGCGAAACGGACCCCCCCCAGACTCCCTCTCGGCCAAATTAATCAGTTTGATATCCGCTAGGAAATTAGCCTGGACAACAAACCGCCAACATTACCGGCTAATCCATCGGTGGTCGCGGAACGACCGGGTTTCCACCGAAGTCCCTGGAAGCGGAGAGGCCATTGTGGGCTCCTTATGGTTTTGGGTCTCAGGAAACGACCAGAAACATGGGTTAGCATTAAAAATGAAAGCACCCTGGAGGTAGTACATTTCATTTGACCTCATTATCTCTTCGCTGTTCCCGCATAAACCTCAACCGTCTATTACCGTAATGGCTCGGCCCAAAAAGGCAGAGCTGGGAGTATGTTAATATATCTTTCTGCAACCGTTTCCCCCCCCCTCAAACTACCACCCTTTCCAGACACTGTAGGACACACAGTCTACAGCTTTGCCTCCAGCCCCAGTTCAGCGCCGCTCACCCACAGCCGCACACGCTGATTGAACTAATCCTTCCCTCCTTTCCCCTCCTCTGTTCCCCATTTCTCTTCAAAACACAACCTACCGTCCAGATCCCGTCATAATTAGCAGCTCGCCGCCACGTAGCCTGCAGGGAAAATAAGCATCCTGGAGTCAAAACAAACGTCCTCAGGCCACTGGAGGGAGGGAGGGAGGGAGGGAGGGAGGGAGGGAGGGAGGGAGGAGGTGTGTGTGTGTGTGTGTGTGTGCCTGTGCATGTGTGTGTGTGTGTGTGTGTGCGTGCGTGTGTGTGGGTGTGTGTGTGTGTGCATGTGTGTGTGTGTGTGTGATGTGTGTGTGTGTGCATGTGTGTGTGTGTGTGTGTGTGTGTGTGTGTTCATGTGTGCGTATGTGTGTGTGTGTGTGTGTGTGTGTGTGTGTGTGCGGCACAAACCCCTCCACAGGGACCGGGCCAAGTGAAATATTTTGGGGGCCCATGGTCTCCTCCTCGCACGGCTGACGGTACGGCGGAGATGTGAGCGGTGATCTCATCTGCTAAATATTGTTCTTGCCATGTAGGCAACTTTCACTGAAGCTTCTCCGCGCGTCTGCCCCGCTCCCTGCGCATATGGGCTGTGTTCTTTGCGGCGCAAGGAGGCTATAAATTAAAGTTTCTTTGGTGGGAGCCTGTTGCTAAGGGGGGTGTGGGGCGGGGGAGGGGGGCGGGGGGGGTTGTGGCGGGGGGTCGGTGGCCGGGAGCCAATTAAAACACAGATGTCTGACTGTCGGCGTAATTCCATTCAGCCAGGATTTACATTTAGAACACAGTCACCCGAGACCTGCCACTCGCCGCTCTCACAGGAAATCGAAGCTGACTCGGAACCTAATGAGAAAAGTGAACCTTCCGAACTTTGGGGAGGCTTTCGTCTGAACGGAGCCCCCCGCGACATTCAGAGCCCTTCCCGATATTAACGCCGTTTGTGGCTAATCACCGTGCGGACCGGACAGAGAGAGCGCTGTTGTGTTGCGCAGCTCGCCAGTGTTCCCCAGACGTAACCGCCGTGAAAATGTTGTGAGGTGGAAAAGTTTCTACGCTTTTTTAATACCCGGCCTTTAAAAAATATTGTCCTCAAGAGGATAATTTCTGTCAAATCGTTTGCCTTCTTTAGAGTGAGACATGAAATAGCGCTCTTTATCTCGGGCTTCCTCTAAGCTAAACGGACCTCTTGGGGGATATTGAAGGAGAAGGTGAGTTCTTAATGCCACATTAGCTGGCTGTTAATACCGACATCGGGGAGATTGAACCCTTTCTGGAGTTCATGATTTTTGAGTTTATGTTCATTTTCTCGAACAGTGTTCCCGTAGTTGTTCGTATCAAAACAACTACGGGATAATAACACCAAATGAAAACGCGGCAAGAGCAACCTTGAGATGGAACCGGATCTGGTCTCCACACTCACCAAACCCACTTAGCTCTTCACCGTTTTTGTTTTTGTATTTGATCAATTCTTTAATTCTCCCGTCCAACACAACTGGGTTGACATATTTCACCCAGTCGATGCAGTGGCCTTATTTTTTACTCTTTTCACACCCACGGCTGCTGTTGGAATCAGCCCCCAGCTCGGGATCTCCCTTTTATGAAGGAAAGGTCACCGCCGCGGTGATTTATAATACGTTCCTCTGTAAATCCTGCGCGCTAATCCATCAATGCAGACGGAGAGCCGTGTTGCAAACTTTCTACTTCCTCTAGAGCCTTTGAAATGCATATGTGCACAGCGGCCAGCTGCTGTGCACATATACAAATAACCACTCGGTTGGCCAAACAACGCATTTATGAGTCTGGCGGGCGAAAGAAATCATCAGTCATTCCTGAGTCCCACGCGGTAATCATGCTTCAGTACAACGCTAACTCCACAGGGGGGTCCGGCGGTTATCAGGAGGGGGAATTGCTTTGTTTCAGACGTCTGTTTATCCCCACCGGGTCTCTCTGGTCTATCTGTTCACAAAGCGCCCCCGTACTGTAATTCAAAGCGTGACTGATGCCAAAAGGTGTGTTGCCAGCCATTCTGTGGCTCGTTCCGCACTTCCCCGCCACAAACAGGACGCTCTCCTCAGACAATGGATCCAGGAAGCTGCCACTTGTCCCCTCTGTCCCCGAGGGGCTGCTCTGCACACGTTGGCACCATCACTTTCTAATCTTCACGGTCAAGATGTGCAAAACCGCAAAACCGCGAGGAAGAGCACACAATGAGAGCCGGGATCCTGGCCTCACGGCGGGAACAATGGCGGTGACCTGACCCCCTCGGGTGGAGGTCCCCCGGGACGCTTGAGCAGCGTGACGGGAACAAAGACAGGAGACCCCTCTTTGAGCTGACTTTTGCGCCTCTCACATTTTTTTGAGGCAGCGCCTGTACAGGAAAGCCACTTAGCTGCCGTGTCTTGCCAAGTTTCAGCACTTATACGACACGCTGTAATGGGGGAAACATAAAACCTGTAAAAAGTCCTGGAACTTTCTTAGGGTTTCTTTTGGTTCTATTTGTTTTCACGACTTCTTCATACGGTTTCAGTCCAGTCCGCTCCAGACTCAGAAGAAACGCCATCTTGTAGGTTTTTGTTTCCCCCTGTGCGGCACATCGGAGAGCGTGGGCGGCCAAATGTGGGATAAGCGCTTAGGGATGACATAGCTTATTGATCAAGGAGCAGGACGCCATCGCAGAGCAGAGAGACAATCTCCTCTGAAACTTAATATGACCCCCTTCAGATGGAGGAACAGAGGCCGAGCTATAGCGTTACATCCCACATCTGAGATCTCTGAGGACTTTCTGGGCCTTCTGGCTCTCTCTCTCTCTCTCTCTCTCTCTCTCTCTCTCTCTTCTGGCTCTCTCTCTCTCTCTCTCTCTCTCTCTCTCTCTCTCTCTCTCTCTCTCTCTCTCTCTCTCTCTCTCTCTCTCTCTCTCTCTCTCTCTCTCTCTCCTCTCTCTCTCTCTCTCTCTTCTGGCTCGCTCGCTTTCTCTCCCTCTCACTTCTGGCTCGCTCGCTCGCTCTCTCGCTCTCTGCCGTGCCAAACAGCATGGAATGGTAGAAGAGGTCGAGAGTGACAGCGGTGAGAGTGAGAGAGAGAGAGAGAGAGAGAGAGAGAGGAGAGAGAGAGAGAGAGAGAGAGAGAGAGAGAGAGAGAGAGAGAGAGAGAGAGAGAGAGAGAGAGAGAGAGACTTTAATAAAAGGGGTGCTCCTCCATGTTCCCTTGCTTGGGAAAGACAATATTATGAGAGGGAAGAGGTGGTGAGGGGGTTGACGAGGGAGGAGATGGACGGATGTTTTGTGCCAAATTTATTTTCTTTTCTTTCCCTTAGTTTCGTTCTCTTTCGTTCTTTCTTTCTTCTTTCCTCCGTCCAATAAGATGGCTCGGATTTGGCTTCAGGCTTCGTTGCACGGAAATGGAAAACAAGTGTGAAGGTTTTGATACGACCTTCTCTCTTACCCCCGGACCTCTGTTCCTCTGTCTCACACCCCCCCAAATCACCCGTCTCTCCCTCTTCCCCCCGGACCTCTGTTCCTTTGACTCACACACCCCCAAATCACCCGTCTCTCCCTCTTCCCCCCGGACCTCTGTTCCTCTGTCTCACACACCCCCAAATCACCCGTCTCTCCCTCTTCCCCCCGGACCTCTGTTCCTCTCTCTCTCTCCCTCATACTCTCAAATATCCTCTGTGTTTCTCTCTCACCCCAAAATCTCATCTCTCTCTCTCTCTCTCTCTCTCTCTCTCTCTCCTCTCTCTCTCTCTCTCTCCTCTCTCTCTCTCTCTCTCTCTCTCTCTCTCTCTCTCCACTGCTTTCTCTCTCTCTCACCCTCCACATCTCTCTCTCCTCTCTCTCTCTCTCTCTCTCTCTCTCTCTCTCTCTCTCTCTCTCTCTCTCTCTCTCTCTCTCTCTCTCGTTCTCTCTCTAACCCTCAGATTCTCATCTCTCTCTCCCTCTTTTCTCTCCTCCTGTCTTCTTGTTCCTCTGTGTCTCTGGCTGTTCTTGGCTCTGGATATCCACATTCCTCCTCTAACCAACACCACCAGTCCTCTGGCTTCCCAAACGCAGCCGCATAAAAACCCACTCACCTCACTCACCTCCATCATCCCTGGTGAAGGAGGAGGAGGAGCCAGGGCCACGGGGGCGGGGCCAGCCAGAGAACCCTCTCTTCCTGGACTTTTCAGTTGTTGACGTTTACCCAATTACCCACAATGTGGTCTCGATTGTATTAATTAGACCCAATTCACTACCCCAGCGGTCAACCTCAGTCAAAAAACAATTCCTTTTCTTTTACTAGTTTAATAAAACTAAGACATAATTAGACACTAACTTAGGTTATTAGACGCATTACCTTAGAGATAATGGTGTGTGTGCCAGAGCTTATTGGAGTAAAAGACAGACACACACAACCTGCGACGGCAAACGCCTTTTATGACACACCTGGCAATGTTTTTTAAACACGCTTACAGTGTGTGTGTGTGTGTGTGTGTGTGTGTGTGTGTCTTTTCTCTCAGACACACACACGCACACACACACGCACAAAACACACACACCATATGCAAACCACACATACCACATGCAGAGAAATATCCAGACACACACATGGACAGTTACACTTAAGCACACACTTGCAGACAAATACACACACACACACACACACACACACACACACACACACACACACACACACGCCGACCCACACTCACACACCAACACACAGGCGGCTGACTCAGTGGAACATGGCGATGATGCGTCCACCCGGAGAGAGGGACAAGCAGCTCTCTGGCTGTCGAGGTGCCAAGCAGCGCCACAGCGGGATGACATCATCCCCAGGGGTGGACCTGATTGGAGAGACCGCCTCTCACTGCCAGCTCTGGATCCCAAGCAGACACACGGCACACTGTGTTCACCTCAGCACATCTGGAGGGCTATTACTTCATCCGCATATCATCTACTGTCATCTACACATCTGTAGGGCTGAGTTGTTCCTCTGTACACATCTGTATTACAGAGACTATACTTTTTGAAACTCTATGCGTTTCCGTTTGAAGCGGTACGATATATTATTTTATTTGAGTTATATTTTATTTAGCTTTATGCAGAATACCATTTTGGTACCAAGAATTACATTTTCAGTTACCACAATAGTAAGAGCGCTGATCACAAGAAAACACTAAAAGTATTTTAAATCAATAAAATCCACACTTTTTTTTTACAGAATTTTGTACAGAAAACATGAATTACTTAACTAAAGAACATTATACCGACACTTAAATGATATGTAAATGATGTCATGTCAATTATATTGACGTTACATTATATTTAAACAAGTTCAGAGCTCACAATGCAATTCTGCTTAATTATTTAAAGTCATTTCCTCCACCAAAATGAAACATTCCCCGAGGAACCAGCGTCACAAACAGAGTTAGAGTTTCATTTGATCATGTCTCCGATGCATGTTCCATATGGAGGGGTGGGGGGTATTGCCAACCGAAGCACTCAAGCACTTCTTCATCCACACATCTGTTTGGCTGGGTTCATGTACACATCTGTATGGCTCGGTTCATGTACGCATCTGTATGGATGAGTTCATGTTCACATCTGTATGGCTCGGTTCATGTCCACATCTGTATGGCTCGGTTCATGTCCACCACATCTGTATGGCTGATTTGTTCATCCTCACATCTGTGGGCCTATGGCGAGCTTGGAGATAAAAGCGTCTCCTGAATGAAATAATAATACACAGTAATAATATTCTCCAATTTCCCATCTGGGATTGATAAAGAAACATCTTTCATACCTTAAATAGCTGTATGACGACAATCTGATTTGGAAGTAATCTCAGATACACACACACACACACACACACACACACACACACACACACACTCAACCTAGTACGCAGAGTTGTTGTGGGACACACACACAAGCACACACACACACACACACACACACACACACACACACACACACACACACACACACACACACACACACACACACACACACACACACATGCACAGCAGGTTTATTGAAAATCCCCAAGACCCTGGTGTTTGACAATAGCTTCTTTTCTTCCTCCAACGTAGCGCCGGACCTCCTCCGATGTTCAGCAGTTTCCGCTGAATCCACAATTCCCCCGCCCCAAGGTTACCGGGACGACAACGAGCAGAATCTCTATTCTGTATTTAATCAGACTCCCACACGCCTGCTGTCACACGCTCAAGGTCATTTCCATGGCCATCGCTCTCGGCGGTGTCCACTCGTCCACATGCCCCGGCCAGAGGCATCCAAACACACACACGCACCCTCGCACAAGAAGGGCGGGGCGGGGTTAATAGTAGGGAGTGTCCCGCTGGAAGACCCGGTCCCAGGACAGAGGAGGGTTGCCTCTGTAGGCCTTCTCTCTCTCTGGCATGGCTCTGGTGATGGGAACCCAGTCAGTCTGGTACGTAGGTTCTGGGCGGGTCACACTTCAAGACGGATGCCTCTCCTGAGACAACCGGAGGAATTGCTTGTCGCTTGGCAGCTGTGATCCTCCTCTGCGCTCTGGGAGGTTTGGAGACAAGGTAATTCTCCATTAGCCCGCCAACGTGACATATTCAAAATAAATGAGAGAGAGAGAAATAGTGTGCTGCTAGGCTAGGGGGTTGGACTTCCAGACGAAAGATACTGGGTTCAATCCCTGATGTAGGATGCCCTAACCCCGACCTGCTCATCTGAATTCACTTTTGACTGAAGAGTTTGGAAAATTACCTTTTTTCCAAACTGAACATGAGGAAATCTCAACTTCAACAGTTGTAACGCATGGTTTCCACTCAATCTCACTCACTCAATCTGAGGAAAGTATATAAATATTCAGGAAATATTCCTGTTCCAATCCTCATGGTCCAAAACAAAGAGCTGAGAGAAAGGGTTTCTCCAACCGTGAACACTCTTGAATGCCTGTGGCTGGAGCGACGACCGCCGAGATGAAAACTAGAAACCAGCTCCACTGGCTCCTGTTTTTTCGGAAGAAAAAAACCCCCCGAAAAAAAACGAAAGACAAATCATCACCTTTGGTGGCCCAAATAAATGAAAACATTCCATGTGTGTGTTTCGTCTTTTATCCGTTTGTCAAACCCACTTCCACATGTTGACTGGAGGGTAAAAGTAAGTCCCCCCCCCCCCTCCTCCCCCTCCTCCCCCTTCCTCCCCCCCCCCCCCCACCCCCCCCCACCACCGATCGACCGACCGCTGCCAACGGGCTCAGTGGCACATATTTGAGCGTTTCTGTGTTGACTGTCGGCCGACAGAGAGAGTGTGTCAGTCTCCGTTTCCACGGGGAAAGCCATTTGTGGCGGGAGAGTTTGACACAAAATGGCTGCCATGCATCACCCAGGTAGGCTGACAGGCCGGTGACGGATGGAGTGGCTTCCCCTTCCCCCCCCCCCGCCTCGGCCCCCTAGCTCCACCTTTCACATAGCTCTCCCTCCATAAAACAAGAGGAAGACAAACATCATGGCCCCCGTTATGGTTCCAATCATAGCGCGGCCATCGGCTGGGAAACAATGTCTTTGGTTAGCTGCAGGTTTTTATGGTTGTGTTGAAAGAACGCTGTAGCACTTCATCATTTACGCTGGAAAAAACATAAATGATATATAGATATATATATATATATATATATATATGGTTTTTATCAATCTCACATTTCAGCAATGTATATTCTAACTGCACTTTGTGACACCCAGATTTCCATGGGAATGAAGTACCTCTTATCATTACTAGTACCCCCATCACTCCATTCTTATTATTATATGATTATTACTACCACCACTCTGTAATGAAACACAGTTAGGGATCTATTTTATTGCAGACTGTGTGTAGCAAAGTGTAGCATAATAATTATTCTCATTCTCAAAACCCCCCTCTGTGATTGTGTTTGGTCAGCACTAGTGAATCAAAGGTTGGTGTTTTCCCACCAGGCAGATCAAGGGAGTGATGGAGATGGATGACCCCGAGTCCTGCAGTGGACTGCAATCGTCAACTCACAAACAAATAGACACCAATGAACCAAAGAAGAATAAAGTAAAACGGTATTTCAGTATTTCATAATACCCCTCATAATACTCACTACATTGTAATACTTCATCATAAAACACTTAGGAATTTAAGGTTATTCCCATAGATATTAATGGGGAGAATCTTTACATCTGACGAGGATTTAGAGATTCTACTTAGAATATGAACAATATCACTAAATACAAAGTAATACAATACTATAATATACTTGATTCAGGGTTGGGGAAGAACCTCGCCTCTTGGTGTGCACTGGAGTTATGTGCCTATAATTGTCCTACTTTTTTCAAGCGGAATGGGAATGACATGGCCAAAGAATGAGAAGGACCATCGTTTGACGGTCACAGACACACCAGGTGACACTTTCTGTCTTCTACCTCAACTGACTTGCTTTCTCAACGCCACAATGTAGTCGTCCCTTCCTCTCACTGGGGTCGCGGCCAGTAGCTCGGTCTGTTGGGACTCGGCTTAGGGAATCGAGTCCCCAAAACACCTGAGACACTGCCGAGGTGCCTTTGAGCAAGGCACCAGACCTCTACACTGCTTCCCTGGGCAGCTGTCTGTACAATAGCTGCCCCACTGCCGCTGCCCACTGCCTAGGATGGGTTAAATGCAGAGAAGCTAATTTCACTGTATCATGTATGTGTCCAATAAAGAGGATTCAATCCTCCAGATTGAGATTAGTCCAATATTAAGGATGAAATCACAGATTATTCAATAGTATTTTTTTTTAAACTATTATGTCCCAGTTAAAAAAAGCCTACAACGCAGTGTGTGTGCTGTTCTTGATAACAACACACATGGGAGAAAGAGAGAGAGAGAGAGAGAGAGAGAGAGAGAGAGAGAGAGAGAGAGAGAGAGAGAGAGAGAGAGAGAGGGAGAGAGAGAGAGAGAGAGAGAGAGAGAGAGAGAGAGGGAGAGAGAGAGAGAGAGAGAGAGAGAGAGAGAGAGAGAGAGAGAGAGAGAGAGAGAGAGAGAGGCATACAGAGGCAACATAAGGAGCATGTATAACATGAATGAGCCAAAATCATGAAAAGTGGACGACTTTTTGGCATCTTTCCAAAATTTGATTTAGAACGGCCAGTTTATTCGATTAGATAAGATTCAAATTAATTGTCATTGCACAGCAAGTACAGAAAAGCGAAAATAAGTTATAACTCTGAGACGTTCAAATCTCCTGCACTTTACACATTTAGACGGTTCCACGCTCTCCCTCGTGGAACCAATCATCCCGCTGTCTGGCGGCCGAGCAGTGGCACTTCTCATTTGGCCAGCTATCTATCGTCCGTCGTTCCTCATCTCCTCACTCGTCCCCTTGCCGCCTCCATCAGTAGAAGGAGTCGTCCTCCGCCTGTGTCTGTGAATACAGCTCTGCTGCTCCTCCGTCAATGCCAGCGCCAGGGAAGAGTTATGCTAATGCCGCATCCTAGCTCCATAAACCGTATGTGTGGCCTAGCCAATAAATGTCGACAGGGTGCTAAATGTTGAACATGGTTTCATAAAT
>CM051019.1:15965333-15975333 GCA_027704905.1 Muraenolepis orangiensis
CACCCATTCATGTCACCATCATCACCCCTTCATGTGTCCATCCTCACCCTTCATGTGTCCATCCACACCCCTTCATGTCCATCCTCACCCCTTCATGTCTCCATCCTCACCCCTTCATGTCCATCCTCACCCCTTCATATGTGCATCCTCACCCCTTCAAGTCCATCCTCACCCCTTCATGTCTCCATCCTCACCCCTTCATGTGTCCATCCTCACCCCTTCATGTCTCCATCCTCACCCCTTCATGTGTCCATCCTCACCCCTTCATGTCTCCATCCTCACCCCTTCATGTGTCCATCCTCACCCCTTCATGTCTCCATCCTCACCACTTCATGTCTCCATCCTCACCACTTCATGTCTCCATCCTCACCCCTTCATGTGTCCATCCTCACCAGTTCATGTGTCCATCCACACCCCTTCATGTCTCCATCCTCACCACTTCATGTCTCACATCCTAACCCCTTCATGTCTCCATCCTAACCCCTTCATGTCTCCATCCTCACCCCTTCATGTCTCCATCCTCACCACTTCATGTCTCCATCCTAACCCCTTCATGTCTCCATCCTCACCCCTTCATGTCCATCCTCACCCCTTCATGTCCATCCTCAGCCGTTCATGTCCATCCTCACCCCTTCATGTCTCCATCCTCACCCCTTCATGTCACCATCATCACCCCTTCATATGTCCATCCTCACCCTTTCATGTCTCCATCCTCACCCCTTCATATGTCTATCCTCACCCCTAAATGTCTCCATCCTCACCCCTTCATGTCACCATCATCACCCCTTCATATGTCTATCCTCACCCCTAAATGTCTCCATCCTCACCCCTTCATGTCCATCCCCACCCCTAAATGTCTCCATCCTCACCCCTTCATGTGTCCATCCATTCCATTCAAACCCGTTTCATAGAGAGATAGTGGGGAGGGAGAGTGAGAGATGGGGGGAGGGAGAGTGAGAGATAGGGGGGAGGGAGAGTGAGAGATAGGGGGAGGGAGAGTGAGAGATAGTGGGGGGATGGAGAGTGAGAGATAGTGGGGCGAGAGAGAGTGAGAGATAGTGGGGAGGGAGAGTGAGAGATAGGGGGGAGGGAGAGTGAGAGATAGGGGGGAGGGGAGAGAGGGAGAGGGAGAGAGAAATAGTGGGGAGGGAGAGTGAGAGATAGGGGGAGGGAGAGAGGGAGAGATAGTGGGGGGGAGGGCGAGAGAGGGAGAGATAGTGGGGGGGGAGGGAGAGTGAGAGATAGGGGGGATGGAGAGTGAGAGATAGTGGGGGGATGGAGAGTGAGAGATAGTGGGGGGGAGAGAGAGTGAGAGATAGGGGGGAGGGAGGGGGAGAGATAGTGGGAGGGAGGGGGAGGGGCTTATACCCTCACTGTAATGGGACCTCCTGAAGGTCTGTGTGACCATAACAGTGATAAGGGTTTGTACAAATAAACCGTCCTTGGACTGAACTTTAAAGTTCTTAGGAGGCCATCATTTATATTTCACTTTTCTGTAATGTACATAGAGAGTGTGTGTCAACAGAGAGAGGGAGAGAGAGAGAGAGAGAGGGGGGGGAGAGAGAGAGAGAGAGCGAGAGAGAGAGAGGGGGGGGGGAGAGAGAGAGAGAGAGAGAGAGGGGGGGGGGGGGAGAGAGAGAGAGAGGGGGGGGGGGGAGAGAGAGAGAGCACACACATGCACACAAACACACACACACCCAGATGGAGGCACACATAGCCAGACACACGCACAAACACACACACACACACACACACACACACACACACACACACACACAACCTTAACGCAAATACGCTCACACACACGCACAAACACACACACACACGTGCACAAACACACACACACGCGCTGCCAGAGCTAGACCGTAAAAATCTGTGTTTTGGTTGATAAGCAAGGAGGAATAATGGGACAAAAATCACAAAGTGAATATCTGAACTGAAGCTAAAAAATAAACAGCATTCATTCCTAGTGAAACGGCCCAGTGGATGGCTTGCACCAGATGGAAGAGAGAGAGAGAGAGCGAGAGAGAGTGTGTGTATAGCTCATCCATTCTGTAGAGATAGTGGCCAGAGGGGTGAGTGATGGTGGACGGTGCCCCGAGGTTGGAGGAGAAGGTGGTAGATGAGGACAGCCATTTTGGCTGAGTCCAATCAGACATTCATCACGGCGCTTATCGGCCACTTGGGATAAGGTTTATTTACGGTGTGGGGGCGGAGCCTCACCTTGGGTCCTCAGCCTCCAGCTGGAGGTTTAGGTTTGAGGCCGGTGTCCAGGTTAAACTCGGACACAGCTCAGCTCAGCACACAGACACAAGATACAAGATATAAGATTTTAATTTTAATTGTATTATCATTATTATTATTATTATTATTATTATTATTACTATTATTATTATTATTATTAATATTATTATTTTATTTTATTTTTTTGGTGTCTGTAAAAATAAAAATGAAATAAAATAATAATAATAATAATAATAATAATAGTATAGCATTGGTTGTAGCGTAGCATTCGTACAAATTCATTCCACTCACATATACAAATGACTGTACTTGAGTTAAAAGTGTGGAGGACTTGAGGGAAGCACCTCCCTCCCTCTCTCTCCTGTTCTCTCCCTCTCTCCCTCTCATTCCCTCTCTCCCTACCTCGCTCCTCTCCATCTCTCCCTCCTCTCTCTCCCTCTCTGCCTCTCTCCCTCTCTCCTTCCCTCCATCTCTCTGCCTCCCTCCTCTTCCCCTCTACCTCCCTCTCTCCCTCACTCCATCTCTCTCCCTTCCTCCATCTCTCTCCCTCCCTTCTCCCTCCCTCCCTCTCTCCTTCCCTCCATCTCTCTCCCTCCCTCCTCTCCCTCTCTCCATCTCTCCATCTCTCTCCCTCCCTCTCTCTCCCTCTCTCTCTCCCTCCCTCTCTCCTTTCCCTCTCTCCCTCCCTCCATCTCTCACTCCCTCCCTCCCTCTCTCCTCCTCCCTCTCCCTCTCCCTCTCGCTCCCTCCCTCTCTCCCTCCCTCCATCTCTCTCCCTCCTCCCTCCTCCCCTCCCTCCCTCCCTCTCTCCTCTCTCTGTCCTCTCCCTCCCTCCCTCTCTCTCCCTCCCCCCCTCTCTATCTCTCCTTCCGACTGGGTTTGTCGCGGGTTCAGGGGAACAAGACGTGGGGATGCTGGGGGGACAGCAGTGACACATCCAGCCAGCTGGGCCTGACTCGGACAGCACTGGACTCAGACACACTGGACTCAGACACACTGGACTCAGACACACTGGACTCAGACACACTGGACTCAGACACACTGGACTCAGACACACTGGACTCAGACACACTGGACTCAGACGCACTGGACTCAGACACACTGGACTCAGACACACTGGACTCAGACGACACTGGACTCAGACACACTGAACTGGACTCAGACACACTGGACTCAGACACACTGGACTCGGACACACTGGACTCGGACACACTGGACTCAGACACACTGGACTCAGACACACTGGACTCAGACACACTGGACTCAGACACACTGGACTCAGACACACTGGACTCAGACACACTGGACTCAGACACACTGGACTCAGACACACTGGACTCAGACACACTGGACTCAGACACACTGGACTCAGACACACTGGACTCGGACACACTGGACTCAGACACACTGGACTCAGACACACTGGACTCAGACACACTGGACTCAGACACACTGGACTCAGACACACTGGACTCGGTCAGAGAATGGCGGTGGCGGACGGGGTGGGAGGGGTATACCCATGTTGTCCCTTTGCATCATTTCCGCCACGAAGCGTCCCGCGGTACAGCGGCGGGATAACACGGAGGGAGAGCCGCGGCGGGATTACATGGAGGAAGAGCAGTGACTGTGTTTAACAAGAGAGCTTTCTTCAAACTGTGTTGTCTGAGAAGAACCCTGATTCAATTTGGGATGTTATCTAATTGAATGTAAGCCGCTCTCCCTCTGTGTGCGTGTGTGTGAGTGTGTGTGTGTGTGTGTGTGTGTGTGTGTGTGCGCGCGTGTGTGTATGTGTGTGTGTGTGTGTGTGTGTGCGCGCGCAAGCGTGTGTGTGTGTCTGTGTGTGTGTCTGTGTGTGTGTGCGCACGTGTGTCTGTGTGTTTCCCTGTGTGTGCGTGTCTGTGTGTGTGTGTGTGTGTGTGTGTGTGTCTGTATGTGTGTGTGTGTGTTTTGTTTTTCCTTCACAAGCAATCATGCTGATTTTCTCTTTGAGGATGAGAAGTCTTTGGAGGCCACATTTCAGAGGTCTCAGTTCTTGTTTTTCATTTTTCATATTGAGTCAGTTCACTTCAGGTAACTTTGGGTTGAAAGGAAGCTTTTCCCAACTAATTCCCGGAGATTAGGAGATTACAGCCGCATTAAAAGGAACTACAATTAAAATCAGAGTTTCAACATCTATCTGGGAACTGTGTCAGCGTCACCCACACACACACATGCACACACACACACACACACACACGCACGCACAACACACACATATGCACACACACACACACACACACATATGGGCGGCAGTATAGCTCAGGAGGTACAGCGGTCGCCTCACAACCGGAAGGTTGCTGGTTCGATCCCCGCCGCCTCTTCCTAGCAAAAGGAGAGGTGGAGGTGTCCTTGAGCAAGACACCCTAACCCTAACTGCTCCTGATGTGCTGGCTGTCTCCTTGATGGCTGACTCCGCCGTTGGTGGTTGAATGTGTGTATGAATGGGTGAATGTGAGGCATGACTTGTAACACACACACATGTTCACACACACACACACACACACCCACACCCTGCTCTGATGCAATCTGATGTCACAAGATACAATACAGGAACCTGTAGATTCATCTCTCAAAAGACACAGAGCATCGGTCCGCTGATACATCATGAGGACCATCCTTCATCTCTTTTCCTCACCAAGGACATTGGCTCCATCTCGAGGGGGGGAGGGGTGCCCCTGGGTTCACACCACTGTTACACACGCTGGCGCCCTCATCCAACACTCGTATATATGTGAGGGGCGAGGGAGAGATAGGATATCAGAGCCCTGGGATCATACACACATCGTCTCTTGAAAATCAATCAGCGAGAGAGAGAGAGAGTCGGCCTCTGTCTTGCTTGTCCGCTTGCTTGCACTGCATCCCTCATCAGTGTGGGATTTCATCAGTGTGGGAGAGCGAGCGAGAGAGAGAGAGAGAGAGGGAGAGAGACCTAGAGAGAGAGAGAGAGGCAAGCCTGGACATATGGAACAATATCTCCCTCTCTCTCTCTCTGTCTCTCTCTCTAGGTCTCTCTCTCTAGGTCTCTCTTTCTCTCTCTAGGTCTCTTGTCCTTACTCTCTAGGATTCCCTCAGCTAGAGAGAGAGGAAGTAAAGAAAACAGAGGTGAGGAAGAGGAAGGGAAGAGGAAGAAGGACAGAGAGGGTGCATAGAGAAAGAGAGAGATGGAAAGAGAGAGAGAGAGAGAGAGAGAGAGAGAGAGAGGCACAGGGGATCCAATTTTTCTCCCATTATTTTCGCCTGTCTAGCAAGACACCACCCCCTCACCCTCATCAGAAGAGACACCACCTCCATACAAAGAGACACCACCCTCATCCGAAGAGACACCACCCTCATCTGAAGAGACACCACCCTCATCCGAAGAGACACCACCTCCATACAAAGAGACACCACCCTCATCCGAAGAGACACCACCTCCATACAAAGAGACACCCCCCTCATCAGAAGAGACACCACCCCCATTCAAAGAGACACCACCCTCATCCGAAGAGACACCACCTCCATACAAAGAGACACCACCTCCATACAAAGAGACACCACCTCCATACAAAGAGACACCACCCTCATCCGAAGAGACACCACCTCCATACAAAGAGACACCACCCTCATCCGAAGAGACACCACCTCCATACAAAGAGACACCACCCTCATCCGAAGAGACACCACCCCCATACAAAGAGACACCACCCTCAGCTGAAGAGACACCACCTCCATACAAAGAGACACCACCCTCATACAAAGAGACACATGATTGTGCCACTGTTTTTATATTTTTAATATGTTTATTATGATTTTATTTTTTATTTAATGTATTATTGTTGTGTGTATGTTTGAACCGCACTGACTGTGATGGCCCCCTCACAATCACAATTTCATTGTGATTGTTGAATACAGTGACAATAAGGGCATCTCATCCCATCTCATCTCATTTGCTAGAAGATAAGATGAGATGAGATGAGTCTCATCTCATCTCATCTCATCTCATCTCATCTCATCTTATCTTATCTTATCTTCTAACAAACCTGCTTCTGTGAATCTATTGCCCATTTTTCTTCTTGGTTCCCTGACGGTTCATGAAAGAAACTCTCAGTGAAAGAACTAATTTAAAAAGTGAACCTTCAGAAATGTTCCAGTGAGGGTGAGATGTTCTGTAACACATCGCCTGTAGAGGTTAAAACCCGTCAAGAACCACCCATCAACCACCACTCATCAACCACCACTCATCAACCACCACCACCCATCAACCACCACCACCCATCAACCACCACTCATCAACCACCACCACCCATCAACCACCACCCATCCACCACCACCTATCCACCACCACCCGCAACCAAATTGGCTGCGACAATCTTATCTGCCTAAATGAGATAAGGCATAAAGTGACTTTCTCCGTGACGTCCGTCTGACTAGAACAACTGAATTTTCGAATGGGGGGGTGGGGGGGGTGGTGTTGGTCTACAGAAGGTCCAGTTGTGATAGACACGCTTCGCCACTGATCAACAGCCACCTATCAACCACCACCCCCCATCAACCACCACCTGTCAACCACCACCCATCCACCACCACCCGTCAACCACCACCACCCGCAACCTCCACCGGTCCACCATCGAGTAGATGAAGACGAAGGAAATAATTAAAAGACAGTTGTTGATACTTTCCAAACCAAACCCTTCCCCGTCCTCCAGGATGAAGCCAGGTGATGGATGGTCTCTCATCCACGCCACCCAACATTAGATGGATGGGGATGACCTGGCTGGGGCTCGAGCACGACTCCAACCGATGGCAGAGCGACGGCCAAGGCTCTCTCTCCCGCCCAACGCGCCATCCTACAAGTGAACTAATATCAGGGGGCGGCCTCCTCCTCCTGTCCGCCGTTAGCCCGCTCTCCCTTCGTCCCATGGAGCCGCTGAGCTCCTTTCAGCTCTGTTCTCTGGAGTGTGTTTGCGTGTAAACACTCCAGAAAGGGCAGCTCCTTGTTGTGACTAATGACGCTGTCACTCAGGCTGTTGTCTAACAGGGAAAACAGGGAACGTATCGCAATGGAAATGGATGTAAACACCATCGGGCAATGCAGCCATGCATCCAACATGACAAAAACATCATTCAATGAACTACACAAAGGAGGCAGGAGAGTGTAATGATTAGAGTGTTCCACTCCCAGGTCAAAGGGTACTGGGTTAGATTTACAATATCTGCATGCATCCTACCTGCACATTAATGACCCGTCTCTGTACTGTCTAACCCCTACCTGCTCCTTAATGACCCGTCTCTGTACTGTCTAACCCCTACCTGCTCCTTAATGACCCGTCTCTGTACTGTCTAACCCCTACCTGCTCCTTAATGACCCGTCTCTGTACTGTCTAACCCCTACCTGCTCCTTAATGACCCGTCTCTGTACTGTCTAACCCCTACCTGCTCCTTAATGACCTGTCTCTGTACTGTCTAACCCCTACCTGCTCCTTAATGACCCGTCTCTGTACTGTCTAACCCCTACCTGCTCCTTAATGACCCGTCTCTGTACTGTCTAACCCCTACCTGCTCCTTAATGACCCGTCTCTGTACTGTCTAACCCCTACCTGCTCCTTAATGACCCGTCTCTGTACTGTCTAACCCCTACCTGCTCCTTAATGACCCGTCTCTGTACTGTCTAACCCCTACCTGCTCTTAATGACCCGTCTCTGTACTGTCTAACCCCTACCTGCTCCTTAATGACCCGTCTCTGTACTGTCTAACCCCTACCTGCTCCTTAATGACCCGTCTCTGTACTGTCTAACCCCTCCCTGCTGGTTAATGACCCGTCTCTGAATTCACTGTAAGGATATACAGTAACCGTCTGTCAAAAGACTAACACCCAGGAAGAGTGTGCCCGTCCAGCTCCGAGACAGATGGACACACAGAGGACACTTGTATCCCGTCCTCTCCACTGTCTCTCCCGGAGACGGTCATTAAGGCTTTCAGAAGATCAAGCTGCCCCCCCCCCCCCCCCCCCCCCCCCTGGCCTTTAATTAAAACCCTGGTACACACAGAGACCGTTAATGTCCCTTATGAATGGATGTGAGACTGATTGATTTTTCATCCCTGTGACCAACGCTATGATTTATTATAAAAAGCATTGAAGAAAGCACAACCCCATACAACCCTTTTCACCTTTAACAAGCTTTACGAGCGTACTAGTCTCTGACTTAGTAGATTGTTTGCTTGTTAGTGAGTTAGATATTGTTACTGAGCACTGGTTCAGTGCTCAGTGCTCTCTAACCTTCCTTTGTTGAATGCACTTTATACTAAAGAGTCTTCTCAATGACTATAATGTAATGTAATGTAACACAAAAACATCGGACACACACGTACAACAACAAAAAACTACTTCACAGAGTGAAGGCCTATTCGTTATTTGGATTTGATTTGCCATGTGCACCAAGTACAATGGATATTTATGTGGAACATTACGTCTGGTAGCCAAAATTGCGGCTTGTTTTGTTGTACAATCGTTATTTTTGTCCACGAGTTCCCAGGAAGGCGGCCAGACAAAAGCTGTCAGTTCTTTACTGTGGTAACGTCTCGGAACAAACCTTTAGCATCACAGCTAAGGAGCTAACCAGAAACCCACAGGGTTTGGGCAGGGGGGGGGTAATGATGGAGGTAATGATGGAGGTAATGATGGAATTAATGATGGAGGTGGGATTCTTAAAAGTTTTATGTTTTGTAAAGAGCCAATTCAGCATAAAGTGTGACTGTGTTACACTGAACAAGGCTTTACCTTACATACAAAGAACTAGGACTATGTATGTATGTATGTATGTGTGTGTGTGTGTGTGTGTGTGTGTGTGTGTGTGTGTGTGTGTGTGTGTGTGTGTGTGTGTGTGTGTGTGTGAGATGTGTGTGTGTGTGTGGTGTGTGTGTGTGTGTGTGTGTGTGTGTGTGTGTGTGTGTGTTGGGAGTGTAGTATGGTAGCCAGTATTCAGAGTAAGCGAGGTGGTCGTATGTCAAGGAGAATGAGATGATAGGATGAAGCCTTGTTTCCTCTCTCCTGTTCCTTCCTGCTTGTAATTATCGGAGCGTCCTTGGAGGTAGGTGGCAGACAGTAGTTAACAGGGCACACACACACACACACACACACAGTTCAAGGACCTACATGCATGCATACACACACACACACGCACGCCACACACACACACACACCACACACACACACACACACACACACACACACACACACACACACACACACACACACACACACACACACACATATACATGTTCAGTTCAAGGACCTACACGCATGCACGCACACACACACACACACACACAACACACACACACACACACACACACACACACACACACACACACCTATAAACGTACAATCTTATACACATACACACACCCCCTATAGCATTCCCGCCCACCCGCTCACACACAAACACATGCATGTGCACACGCACACGCGCGCACACACACTCACACACACACACACACACACACACACACACACACACAAACACACACACCAAGGCACACACACACACACACACATACGGTTCTAATCACTGCCTTCCAGTGGTGGCGGCACCAGCTGCTGGTTCACTTTATCTCCTGCGACGGTAAAAGCAGCAGGCGGTCCCTTAATGACATCTGGGCTCCACAGTGAAACCCCCAGCATCAGCACCACCACGACCCCTCACTCCATCACCCCCACAACAGCACCACCACGACCCCT
>CM051019.1:15982833-15985825 GCA_027704905.1 Muraenolepis orangiensis
GGCGGGTGGGGCGGGGACCCGTGTGTTCTGTGTTGTTAACCTCGGAGGTGTGTTATTGCGCTGCCTGCTGCCGTTCATCACCCCCCTCGCGTACCCCCCCCCCCCCTTGCTCTGAGCCTGACGGGCCCTGGTGTGTTTAGATTGGCTCCTCTCTGTGCTTTGCCCATCAATGTCCCCGAGGTTGACCATCAGAACGGGGATTTAACCGCTTGTTATCCCAGCTGTGGCCCCCATAAATCTACGCTAGATAAGTAAGACAATGTTGAAAATATACAACTCTATTACTATATCCGTATTTTCTTTAACGTCCCGTCGGCCTACATAAATACAGCGTTTATCTCACAAGGACTTTGCTACAATTTACTGGAAAAGTCCCCTTTTACTTATCATCAGAATGTAACTCACAGCTATGTCAGTAAATTGAGGAAATTTGCCTGAAACGATCGGCAATTTCTATATTATGATTTGAGATATTCTGAGCCGGGCGGCGGCGTTACATCAACTCCCATCCCCCCGCGAGGCGCTGGGCTGCGTTACATCAACTCCCATCCCCCCGCGAGGCGCTGGGCGGCGTTACATCAACTCCCATCCCCCCGCGAGGCGCTGGGCGGCGTTACATCAACTCCCATCCCCCCGCGAGGCGCTGGGCGGCGTTACATCAACTCCCATCCCCCCGCGAGGCGCTGGGCTGCGTTCCTCGGGCCTCACCTCATACTGCAAACAGCTGCTTCAGAAGGAGTCGTTATGGCTTTCATTTTCCTCTTTTAGATGAAAACACACACCCACCCCCACGCACACACACACACACACACACACACACACACACACACACATACCGCACAGACACACACACACACACACACACCGCACACACACACACACACACACACACACACACACACACACACACACCTAAGACACACACATATACCGCACACACACACACAAACACACACACACACACATACACAAACAAATACGGCACACACACACACACACACACACACACACACACACACACACACATACCACACACACACACACACATGCATACCACACACACGCACACACACATTCCACACACACACACACAAACAAATACCACACACACACACACACACACACCACACACACACACACACCGCACAGGGATTCAAAGTTGTTCTCACATGCAAAGAATGGCATCAGAACACATGGAAAACTGAGTCTTTGTTCCAGGAACACAAGGTGGTGGTTTAAACTTTAATATCCACATGAAAGGTGATGAAACCCATATAATACCCAGCATACATATACCCAGAGAAGTATATATATATATATATATACTTCTCTGGGTATATGTGGATGTTTCATTTGTAGTGTGGTGATAACTTCTCACTGGCGGTTCAGTTTTTCCATTATTGCTTTTATGGATTTCTCCTCCGCTCCTCTCCTCCTCCTCCTCCTCCTCCTCCTTCAGGATAGGTTGACAACCGCTGTCTGTCGTCCAGCGGCTAAACGGCTGCTGAGGTCCCGCCCCCTGAGGGGACCAGACGACAGCCTCCTCACACACACACACACACACACACACACACACACACACACACACACACACACAACACACACACACACACACACACACACACACACACACACACACACAGGACCCGGCCCCCGCCACGGGCTATTCACAGAGGACCAGTAAACACCTCATCATCATCATCATCATCATCATCATGGTCATCATCATCATCATCATTGTCATATTTTTAGGTGTTTGATTGACAGCCTCTGCCCTGCCGCGGTTAAAGCAACCACAGGGCCGGCTGTTTATTGGCTAAACCCTCACGTGTGTGTTGACAAGTCGTCTTAGATGCACTTAACATATCATCCATCCAACCGGGGGGGGGGGGGAGAGAGGGTGAGAGAGGGTGAGAGAGGGGGAGAGGGGGGGAGAGAGGGTGAGAGAGGGGGAGAGAGGCTGAGAGGGGGTGAGAGGGGGGTGAGAGAGGGTGAGAGAGGGTGAGAGAGGGGGAGAGGGGGGGAGAGAGGGTGAGAGAGGGGGAGAGAGGCTGAGAGGGGGTGAGAGGGGGTGAGAGAGGGGTGAGAGAGGGGGAGAGAGGGGGAGAGAGGGTGAGAGAGGGTGAGAGAGGTTGAGAGAGGGTGAGAGAGGGTGAGAGAGGGTGAGAGAGGTTGAGAGAGGGGTGAGAGAGGGTGAGAGAGGGGTGAGAGAGGGTCAAGGTTCATTACTTTGCCATCTGTTAACAATGGAGCATCCTGGTCTCCGAGAGACGGATGACTGTACGGACGGTTGGAGCGACGGCCTGGGAGGCGCTGCCTGGTATTATGGGATACCGCAGGGTCACATGACCTCCGGGGAGCCAATGAAGAGGGGAGGAATGCGGGCCGGTAATCAGGAACACATGGTGAGGAGTGAGAGGAGCCGGCCTGCTAAGGGAGGACACGACCGGGGAGACACACACACACACACACATAGCTCTGCTGACACAAGCACACACACACACACACACACACACACACACACACACACACACACACACACACTGACACACACACACTGACACAGACTGACATACACACTCACAGCACACACACACACACACAAACACACACACACACACGCACACACTGACACACACACACACGACACACACACACACACACACACACACACACACACACACACACACACACACACACACACTGACACACACACACACACTGACACATACACACACACACCCACAGACACACACACACACACACACACACACACACACACACATAGCTCTGCTGACACAAGCACACACACACACCACACACACACACACACACACACACACATCTCTGCTGACACAAGCACACACACACACACAGTACAGCCTAAGCCCCTATCATAATAAGCCATACCTCTACAACACATGAACCCCGGTCCCTTGTACTTCATAACCTCATCGCCAACCCGGTAACTACCAACCAACACCCCCCAACT
>CM051019.1:15986825-15989325 GCA_027704905.1 Muraenolepis orangiensis
CTCTCTCTCTCTCTCTCCTCTCTCTCTCTCCTCTCCCCCCCCCTCTCTCTCTCTCTCTCTCTCTATCTCTCTCTCTCTCTCTCTCCCCCCCCTCTCTCTCTCTCTCTCTCTTCTCTCTCTCTCCTCTCTCTCCTCTCTCTCTCTCTCTCTCTCTCCCCCTCCCCCCCCCCCCTCTCTCTCTCTCTCCTCTCTCTCTCTCTCTCTCTCTCTCTCTCTCTGTTCTCTCTCTCTCTCTCTCTCTCTAGAGGGAGTGAGTGAGTCAGTCTCCTCCGTCTGGAGAGCAGACGTTGCGTTATCTTCCTCTTCCTCGTCTTCCTCACAGGACCGCCTGCTGTGATGAGCTTGAGTCACTCTTTATTTGGAAGTGAACATCGTTGACGCAACTGCTGACGAGGGAATGTGATTTAACACTTAACTCACACACAACACACACACACACACACACACACACACACACACACACACACCACACACACACACACACACACACACACACACACACACACACATACACACACACACAGGAGATGGCCTTATAAGGAGAGTGGTCACTTCCCAAATTGTCCTTCTTTCTTTCTGATTCAAATGATTGATCTGATTCAGACATTTTGCCTTTATTGAGAAATCTGGTGTTTCGTATTGTTACCCATTCTCTTTACTGTAGTTACATTATAGTCCTAAATAACACTCACTCATGACAGGTTGTATATCCACAGGCAGTGACCTACTGAACTGCTAGGAGTGATGCCACTGTCGTAACATGGCATTAACATTACACTATCGTAACATGTCATTAACATACACTATTAACAGTCATAACAACATATCATACATGTCATGAACATTACACTATCTAACAGTCATAACATACACTATCGTAACATGTCATTAACATTACACTATCGTAACATGTCATTAACATTACACTATCGTAACATGTCATTAACATTACACTATCATAACATGTCATTAACATTACACTATCATAACATGTCATTAACATTACACTGTCGTAACATGTCATTAACATTACACTATCATAACATGTCATTAACATTACACTATCATAACATGTCATTAACATTACACTATCATAACATGTCATTAACATTACACTGTCGTAACATGTCATTAACATTACACTATCGTAACATGTCATTAACATTACACTGTCATAACATGTCATTAACATTACACTATCATAACATGTCATTAACATTACACTGTCATAACATGTCATTAACATTACACTATCGTAACATGTCATTAACATTACACTATCAGTAACATGTCATTAACATTACACTGTCATAACATGTCATTAACATTACACTATCGTAACATGTCATTAACATTACACTGTCATAACATGTCATAACATTACACTATCGTAACATGTCATTAACATTACACTGTCATAACATGTCATTAACATTACACTATCATAACATGTCATTAACATTACACTAGTCGTAACATGTCATTAACATTACACTATCATAACATGTCATTAAACATTACACTGTCATAACATGTCATTAACATTACACTATCGTAACATGTCATTAACATTACACTATCATAACATGTCATTAACATTACACTATCGTAACATGTCATTAACATTACACTATCGTAACATGTCATAACATTACACTATCATAACATGTCATTAACATTACACTGTCGTAACATGTCATAACATTACACTATCATAACATGTCATTAACATTACACTATCATAACATGTCATTAACATTACACTATCATAACATGTCATAACATTACACTATCGTAACATGTCATTAACATTACATAACATACACTATCATAACATGTCATTCACATTACACTATCATAACATGTCATTCACATTACACTATCATAACATGTCATTAACATTACACTATCATAACATGTCATTAACATTACACTATCATAACATGTCATTAACATTACACTATCATAACATGTCATTAACATTACACTATCATAACATGTCATTCACATTACACTATCATAAATTTCATTCACATTACACTATCATAAACATGTCATTCACATTACACTATCATAACATGTCATTAACATTACACTATCATAACATGTCATTAACATTACACTATCATAAACATTGTCATTAACATTACACTGTCATACTTTGCTGGACTTTCTGGGACTCATCACAGTTACTGCACTGCACTGCACTGTATTCATGATGCTGCTGCACTACTGGCACTTTAAAATTATTTTTAAATGCTATTTGCGCAATTCAACACATGCACGTATCAGTCACTCTCTTGTTGTTTGTATGCTCATTTGTATTGTGTATAGTGTTTATTGTAGTATTGTTGTATACATTCATACTGTGAGAGGGAATGGGGAGTAAGCATTCCATTGTACTTGTTTCAAATTGCCAATAAAAACCTTGAATCTTGCTGTTTATGTTAAACAGTTATGTGTATTTACAGTTTAGATCAGGGGCCTTTGACATTGGTTC
>CM051019.1:16009325-16021825 GCA_027704905.1 Muraenolepis orangiensis
CTCTCTCTCTCTCCTCTCTCTCTCTCTCTCTCTCTCTCTCTCTCTCTCTCTCTCTCTCTCTCTCTCTCTCTCTCTCTCTCTCTCTCTCTCTCAGGGTTACAGTAGTAACAGTGTACAGGGTGGCGGAGGACGTAGCACCGGGCGTAAGACATGTATCAGAACCATCGGTGTGTGTGCTGCACGCTGCAGCTAGCTAGCTAGCTAGCCGCCTCGTTAGGAGCCAAGACAAACTGACTACAAGCACCTTGGAATCTCTTTAATTAGGCTGTAATAAATTGCAGAAGGAAGCAATAGCACGGAGTATGTGCTGAGGAGACTGAAACTGAAGCCTCTCGCGTGTGGCTGCACTGGCGCCCCTTCAAAGAACACTCTGAGCTTATTTTCTGGGGGGGGGTGGGGGGGGGGGGGGGGAGGGGAGGGGGGAGGAGGAGGGAGGAGGGGGAGGGATCCTGACCCTGCCTCACACTCATTTATTGAAAAAATACAAGCCAGCGATGTGAGCTGGAGCTGGCCCCCCCCCCCCCCCGAGCACACGGGCATGAGAAACACACTAACAGACTGTATCTCTCTACACCTCTACACCACTCCATCTCTATATATATAGTATAGATATAGTGTATCTATCTATCTATCTATCTATCTATCTATCTATCTATCTATCTATCTGTCTATCTGTCTATCTGTCTATAGATCTATCTATCTATCTATCTATCTATCTATCTATCTATCTATCTATCTGTCTGTCTGTCTGTCTGTCTGTCTGTCTGTCTGTCTGTCTGTCTGTCTGTCTGTCTGTCTGTCTGTCTGTCTGTCTGTCTGTCTGTCTGTCTGTCTGTCTGTCTGTCTGTCTGTCTGTCTATCTATCTATCTATCTATCTATCTATCTATCTATCTATCTATCTATCTATCTGTCTGTCTGTCTGTCTGTCTGTCTGTCTGTCTGTCTGTCTGTCTGTCTGTCTGTCTGTCTGTCTGTATGTATGTCTGTCTATATATCTAGCTATCTAGCTATCTAGCTAGCTATCTATCTATCTATCTCAGTGGTTCTCAACCTTTTTACACAAAGTACCACCTGAGAAAGTAGTCTCTCCAAGTACTACCATATGACCCACGTTACAATCCAGTCTATTCAGCTATCCACAGTTCACACTGGAGGCACATTTATTCCTAATAACATTATTTATTGTGGCCACGGCCACAATGAACAAAGGGGTAGCACTAGAACGAGCAATTCTCATACAATGCAAGGGGCATTGAGAACATAATAACTATATAATATAATATATATAACATTCTCACACAGCAAGTGAGAATATTAAGAACAACTGTATTTCTCTCTCTCTCTCTCTCTCTCTCTCTCTCTCTCTCTCTCTCTCTCTCTCTCTCTCCCTCTCTCTCTCTCACACGTACACACACACAGTAAGTGAGATCCTTAAGAACACACAATGAATAACGATAATAACAACAATAACAAATATCATTCTCAAACAGCAAGTGAGAAAATTAAGATTAACAACTGTATTTCAACTGTACTTCATTCACACACTCTTACTGCGGACCGCTCTTACTGCGGACCGCTCTTACTGCGGTCTATCTATCTATCTATCTATCTATCTATCTATCTATCTATCTATCTATCTATCTATCTATCTATCTATCTATCTATCTATCTATCTATCTATCTATCTATCTATCTATCTATCTATCTATCTATCTATCTATCTATCTATCTATCTATCGCTCTATCTATCTATCTCTGCATCTATATATCTATCTCTTCATCTATCTCTTTATCTATATATATATCTCTCCATCTATCTCTTTATCTATATATATATATCTATCTCTTCATCTATCTCTTTATCTATATATATATCTATCTCTCCATCTATCTCTCCATATCTATCTCCATCTTTATATCTTTTCATAAATACATCCATCCATCCATAGAATTGCCAGGTCACCCTTTAGAATGCCGACGTGTTCTACCTGGAAGAGTGAAGTTGAACCTATAAATATATCCCTGCATCCATCCGGCCCTATAGAACCATGGTCCTAGTGGTGGTTAAGAGGCCGTCTCTCTCCCTCCCTTAATGGGTCCAGAGTTCATCTGCGTGACGGGGGGGTCAGACGGGTCTCTCCGTCTATTGTTCCCCTTTTGGTTTCTATTTGTGTGTGTCTCTCGTCTGCATTAGTGCCCTGCTGAGCTGCGGTCGTCGCGGCCTTCCTCTCTGAGACCACAGGTGGCGCCAGGTGTCATCCATTAGCTCCCCCTCCCCCCTCCCCCCTCCCCCCTCCCCCTCCCCCGAGAGGAGCAGGAGGAGGAGGGGCGGGGGGGGCGGTGAGGCAGCAGACCCAGACCTAACTGGATGAAGTTCTGTCCCAAAAATCTAATAAGAGTCCAACCTGGAGCCGTCCAGACGGGCCCCAGACGAGGGCTCCTATATAAACACAGGGGTCCTGATTGCCAGGTAACGTTCGGCTGAACGTTAAACTCAATTTAAAATGCTTTCCCGTTCTGTGGCTCCCGTTCACATGTGGCCTCTTTGTCGTTTGAGGGTTAAAACAGCAAATAGAAAAACACATTTAGATGTTTTTCAACCTTAAAACTGAAAAGCACATTTGAAATAATACCTCGTGACAACCTCAACAAGGACAACTCAGCTCAATTGGTATTGCTATTGAAACACAGACACACACACAACACAAGACCTAATATGTTTGGTCTTGTGTTGTGTGTGTGTGTGTGTGTGTGTGTGTGTGTGTGTGTGTGTGTGTGTGTGTGTGTGTGCGTGTGCGTGTGTGTGTATGTGTGTGTGTGCGTGTGTAGGTCTGTGTGTGTGTGTGTGTGTGTGTGTGTGTGTGTGTGTGTGTGTGTGTGTGTGGACAAAAGTCTTACCAAACATTTCCATGGTCGAATCCTGTAAAAACCCAAATAGCTTTAGTAATAGCTTGGATAGCCGGCTCTCAGCCATACCCATATGGTCATGTGTCTTCCACACATCTGTTTGTTTCTCCTTGAAGCGCTAATATCCATAGATGACTTAAAATGGAATGAACGTCTTTAGGAGGTTTTTTTGTGAGTTGAAAAATTACGTCATAGCACGCTTAGAAAGACGGAGAGAGAGAGAGAGAGAGAGAGAGAGAGAGAGAGAGAGAGAGAGAGAGAGAGAGAGAGAGAGAGAGAGAGAGAGAGAGAGAGAGAGAGAGAGAGAGAGGAGAGGAGAGAGAGAATGAGAGAGAGAGAGAGAGAGAGAGAGAGAGAGAGAGAGAGAGAGAGAGAGAGTCAGTCGGCGACCGAAGACAACGAAGAAGAGGAGAGCGTGTGATTGGCAGATGGCTGTTGTTTTTTTGGTCGCCGGGCAGATATCGGGTGTCGCTGTTCGTGTTTTATTGGCCGATGGACAAATAAAGAGCAGCTTCACAGCGGGCGGTGAGACAGACCCCGGGCTGAAAGGCTGCGATCTGCCCCATTAGTCATGTCTCAGTGCATCTGCAGTGTCAGGTTGGACCCTAATGTCGTCCAGATGCGCTCCCTGAGACATCATCAGCACCGCCAGTCAACGCCAGACGCTCGGATCAGGGAGGAAACCCTTAACCTTTAAGGCTAATGGTCGGCTAATGGTCGCTACGCCTAACAGGACAACCGCTGAGCCAATGAATTAACCTTTAGCTAACCGGGACCGGAAAGCCTGCATGACACGCTGCAGGACCCTAACACAAGCGCTACGCCATCGGCCGCTAGCTGTGTTGACAGAACCTGAGCTAGCGGGCGACGTGCGCGTTAGCCGAATAATCTTCAGCGCAACGAGTTGAAGTTACACTGGTGGTTGCTTTACTATTGAGGCGGCTGAGAGAAGTCGCACACAAACCAACAACAGACACATTATAGTGTGACTCCAATGTGTAACTACACTACTGTACTGTTGGACTGTTACTGGACTGTCTGTGTAACTACAATACTGTACTGTTGGACTGTTACTGGACTGGTCTGAGTAACTACAATACTGTACTGTTGGACTGTTACTGGACTGTCTGTGTAAATACAATACTGTACTGTTGGACTGTTACTAGACTGTCTGTGTAACTACAATACTGTACTGTTGGACTGTTACTGGACTGTCTGTGTAACTACACTACTGTACTGTTGGACTGTTACTGGACTGTCTGTGTAAATACAATACTGTACTGTTGGACTGTTACTGGACTGTCTGAGTAACTACAATACTGTACTGTTGGACTGTTACTGGACTGTCTGTGTAAATACAATACTGTACTGTTGGACTGTTACTAGACTGTCTGTGTAACTACAATACTGTACTGTTGGACTGTTACTGGACTGTCTGTGTAACTACAATACTGTACTGTTGGACTGTTACTGGACTGTTCTGAGTAACTACAATACTTGTATTGTATATATTGTATTGTATAAATACTTATTTTACTAGTTCCATGTTCATCCCAATGCACCTTTTCATATGGATATACACTGGTCATTTGTGATTTGCATACTGTTTTAAGGGCCACTGAAATATGTGTATATATTCAATTTCCTTTTCTAACCAATTGATTTAGTTTAGATTAGTTTTCTTTTGACATCATTTCTATTTTGTATTGTTTGTAACAGTGGATTGGACAGAGGATTGCGCGACAACACAGGCCTTCTGACTCTGACTGTGATTCTGATTACCGTGTGTATATTAACACCCGTACGGCCCAAAAACAGGATTGACCTTTCGGTTAGCGAGGCAAAACGTTGACAAAATGCCTGATACCTTACCTCGCCGTTTTTTCCCCTTTCTCTCGAGTTCTGGGTCAAACAGCCTTCTCTCCCTCCCGGCTCTACGGTGCTATGAGTTCACTTCTCCTGTTTCGGGACACGTTTACGGTACATTCCCTCCCCCTGATTGAAACAACAGCGTCCTCCCCACCGCGGTGGCTGCGTGTTGGCGTTGGCCTCCCTTTTTAACAAGGGGAAGATATGCCTGACCCGGTGCTGACACGGAGGGCCCGTCTGATGTGGTGTCCTCCACCAGAGGCCCCGTCCGCCCCGTTCACCAGAGGCCCCGTCCACCCCGTCCACCCCGTCCACCCCCATCCTCCACCCCATCCACCCCATCCACCCCATCCACCCCATCCACCCCCATCCTCCACCCCATCCACCCCATCCACCCCATCCACCCCATCCACCCCATCCACCCCATCCACCCCATCCACCCCATCCACCCTATCCACCCCATCCACCCCCATCCTCCACCCCATCCCCAGACTGTGGAACCCTTAATACAAACATCCAATCAAAGACAAGCATACACACTCACTCACACACACACACACACACACACACACACACACACACACACACACACACACACACACACTTAATCAAATACAAACAACACACACACACACACACACACACACACACACACACACACACACACACACACACACACACACACACACACACACACACACATAATCAAATATATACACACACACACAATCAATTTAGACATCCAATTTGATTCCCACTCGGAGATGATGAGAGGTTTATTGTTGTGCTCGTCGAGTTTCCCTCATCATCATCATCATCATCTTCATCATCGTCCTCATATTCTCCCGGCTGACAGAACACGGCCCGCCGAGCAGGGAGGCCGGGACAGGACAGGGACGTGGGTCTTTTCGGGGTTCATGTCAATCATTTCTACTTTGATGTATGATTCATGTTCAGTTGACAGGTGGATTGACATATGGTCCCTGCCCGTTTAAAAAACCTTGTTGGAAAAGCAGTTTTGATAATTGAATTTCATTCTATTATACATTATATTCATTTAATGTCCTGTTTGTTTTATTCAATTAAAGTATATTTTTCTCGCCATTTCCGAAGAAAGATAAAAGTCAACAGAAGACTTAGAAGAAAGAACGAGCCCAGCCCAATACAGTTCACATTAATTCACATTATTGAAATATAACTAAATGTACTCTATGCCCATTTCAGGAGAGAGAGAGAGAGAGAGAGAGAGAGAGAGAGAGAGAGGAGAGAGAGAGAGAGAGGAGAGAGAGAGAGAGAGAGAGAGAGAGAGAGAGAGAGAGACTGTCTGTGACTGCGAATGCATCCACAGAAAGCTAGTAAATGCAATCAAAAATCTAATTAGAGTTATATCATTATGTTATATGAAGTTACACAGTTCTAATTTAATTCTAAATATTAAAATTAAACTAAAGCACAAACAAAAAGTCTGCTATCTGTGTCTAAGGTAATGGCAAACAGGCGGCTAGTGAAGATGGCGCCGCAGTAAAGCAGTGGTATCTTTATGAAGTCATAACTGAACATGTTGATGACACACCACTTCAGACACACAGAGGAGTCGGCTCTCTGAGACACATTGACAGGAGGCTATAGTGAAGAAATAGACAAATAGCTAAACAGAGGTGTGGTCATAAAGAGAGAGAGAGAGAGAGAGAGACAGAGAGAGAGAGAGAGAGAGAGAGAGAGAGAGAAGGGTGTGTAGGCCTACATCTCACCCCCCAGGCCAGGTCGTGACCTGGGGTCATACCAAGGGTGGTGTGAAACTGGAATGTTGTGGGACCGGATGAAGGCCAGGGGCCGAATGTGGTGTTAGATAGATAGATAGATAGATAGATAGATAGAGAGAGAGAGAGAGAGAGAGAGAGAGAGAGAGAGAGAGAGAGAGAGAGAGAGAGAGAGAGAGAGAGAGAGCGAGAGGATAGAGAGAGAGAGAGAGAGAGAGAGAGAGAGAGAGAGAGAGAGAGAGAGGATAGAGAGAGAGAGAGAGAGAGAGAGAGAGAGAGAGAGAGAGAGATAGATAGATAGATAGATCAATTGATAGATACACCAACAACAGACAATTGTTTCAGAAAATAGGAACTCATTTCATAATGATGTCATCCAAAGCACGAGAAACCTCAACACTACTAACACACACACACACACACACGCACACGCACACGCACACATACTCATACACACACACACACATATGCCCTCCAGTGACTTCTGTCAAAGCAAGGTCATCCTCCCAGTGTGTAAGGGGAGCTCAGTAGACTGAAACTGAAGAAGCAACGGCTGTAAAAAGCCACAATGGACAAGCACAGACACGTTGAGTCATGTGAACCAAAACAACCTCAAGAAAAAACCTCACATAACGATCATATAATCCTATTTGGATTATATTATCAGTTCTCTGAGACCGCAGAGATATGGATCGAAATCTAAATCTGGAGGATTGAATCCTCTTTAATGGTTATTAGTTTCTCTGCATTTAACCTAGTATTAGGAGCAGTGGGCAGCTATTGTACAGACAGCACCCAGGGAGCAGTGGAGGGGTCTGGTGCCTTGGTGCTCAAGGGCACCTCGGCAGTGCCCAGGTGTTTCAGGGACTTGAACCGGCGACCCTTCCGGTTCCCAAAGCCACAAGTCAAGTCCCAACAGACTGAGCTACTGCCGCCCCCATCATTAAAATGAGTCATCTATAAAAGGTAATCATATTTATTAGTTATGTTTTAGTGATATTTCATTTTCTAAAGTATTGATTTGGTTATCAATATAAGCAAGATTAACTGTAATTGACTGAAATTGTGTCAGGTCATTTTCATATTGGTTTTCTCGTCCATGTTTCATAAGATAACAGAACCCCTGCCAGCTTGTGACTGATGACAGGAAGTGAGGAAGCTGGCGTAACTTGTACTGTAAGGCTGGGCGCTGGGACAAGGTCAGCTGACCTATCACGGCGGCTAACAGCGGGAGTTAGCCCACATCACTTAGCCGCCGCCCTCGGCCCTCCGCGGGAGTCGGTGTAAGTACAGCGACGGGACGTTCGGAATAAAAAGGGAAAAGAAAATTGAGGAAAAAAACAAATGCTGTGAGAGAGAGAGAGAGAGGGAGAGAGAGAGAGAGAGAGAGAGAGATAGAGGGAGAAAAGGGGGGAGGACAGGAGAGGGCACCGGGGCCCATCTTGGAGCAGTTAGCGGACCGCGGGCGCTACAAGGCTTTTTTTGGCTATAGCTTCTGGAAGGCTCCGAAAACAAACAAGGAATGGCCGGTCCACCCTGCTCCTCGACAGGAAAAGAACAGTTACACACTGGAGTCTGAAAAGGGGACAAGACAACAAAGAGGTGGACTTTGATCAAACTCCATCGTAGAATCCGTTCCAACCCACGGTTTGACTTTTTCCCAAACTAATTCAGTTTGAAAGTAAATAAGGATCCCCTCCCCCCCCCCCCCCCCCCCCCAATAAAAAGTGAATCCAATATGACTGTTTGGGGAAATATCCCACACATAAAATGAGTATAAACACAAACATGTATTTGGATTATGAATATTGGTTTTCAACGACGGATTAGAGAGCTTACACTAATTGTTTGCGGTGTTTATGTCTCTGGACTTCTCTCCCCCCGCGGCCGAAAGTTTCAGACATTAATATCTAATGTTTACAAGAGGGGGGGGGGGTTCAGCCTCTAAGTGGTTTGAAAAGTGTGTGGTTTCTCCCAGACAGCGATGTCCCCGCGACTCTCCTTTCACGCCACAAACGCCCGATGCATTTCACGGCAATTATCCCCACAGCGCTTGGATTGAGATAGTGATTTTTTCCGCTGACACTCAGCATACAGCGTCTTATATGTAGAGACTACAGGGGAGGAATAGATTCAAGATTCAAGGTTCAAGGTTCAAGATTCAAGATTCAAGGTTCAAGATTCAAGGTTCAAGATTCAAGGTTCAAGATTCAAGATTCAAGGTTCAAGGTTCAAGATTCAAGATTTTTTTTTATTTTTATTTTTATTTTTTTATTATTTTTATTTTAAGTACAATGAAACGCTTACTCCCCGTTCCCTCCCACAGTATGAATTCCTAACACACAATGCTATAACTAAAAATAATATACCCAATAAAAATGAACGTAAAAGTGACTGATGGATGATATGTACATGTGTAGAATTGTGCAAAAAGCATTTAAAAAGTATTTTAAAGTGGCAGTAGTGCAGCAGATATCACTTATACTGCGTTATGTTGATGCATGTCGTCTGTGGTAAACCATCCACAGCCTACAGTCAACAACATAATAATATGGCTACGGTTTTTCCTCCTGTCCCCGATAATACGACATATGCAGCAGTATTCACCCCACCCCCCCCTCCTCCTCCCAACACGCCGTTAAACCCGGGAGACGAGACGGGGCGAGGCGATGCGGAGGTGGTAGCCCGCTCACATCACACCACGCCAAAGTCACCAGAGGAGAGCAGAGAGCAGATAAGGGCTGATGGGGTGTGATTGGGCTCCTCTGCAGGACATGACCCCGTGGTGTCCTGCAGCCTGGGGAGAGCTGTCCTCAACGCGCACCTCACACCGCCTGCAGGCTCACAGCGCGTCCCTCAGCCCCCATCTCCCCCGCTTTGATTTGGTACGTTCCAGGTATTATCTTAAAAAATATATATATAGATATATATATCTATATATATATTTATTTATATATATATATATATTTATATATATATATTTACGTATATATATATATCAATATATATATATATTTATATATATATATATATACGTATATACATATATATTTATATATATATATATATGTATACATTCTCGTCATTCTTTCTGAATTGGAGATGCGTGTTTATTTTTGAGACCCTGCCCAGTCCGGCAAGTCCATGTCCAGATGTATAAATAGTAATTTTTTTATTTATATATATATATATACACTTAGCTTCAATTAACCCTGGATCCTCTGGTCTCTCTGTTTTCAACCTATAATCATATTATCCGCTGGTATTCGGTCCTGTTTGTCTTTCATCCGAGGCTGGCTGGCTGGCCCAGGAAGCCGAGGCTGGCTGGCGCAGGAGGCCCGAGGCCCGAGGCCCGAGGCCCGAGGCCCGAGGCCCGAGGCCTGAGTCGTGGGCTGGGCTCACCGCAGAGACAGGCCCGGGTAGCACCGCTTCACTCCTCCCTCGCTCTCTCTCTGTCCCGCTACATCTTCTCACCCATCTCTCTCCCCCTCTCTCCCCCTCTCTCTCTCTCTCTCTCTCTCTCTCTCTCTCTCTCTCTCTCTCTCTCTCTCTCTCTCTCTCTCTCTCTCTCTCTCTCTCTCTGGTGGAGGTCTGAGGTCCAGTCTTAGTCCTCTCTTCGTGCGAGTGTGGGATTAGCCTCGATGGACGGGGATATAATCTCCTATCAGTTCTCCCTTTCCCCCCAATCCCATCTCAATCCTGCTAAAGGCGTCTGGTCTGATTACCAATAATAATCATAATCCTTATAATAACCTTTATTTTGAAAATGATATTATATATCCCAAAAAAATATAGCACAGATCAATAAAGACATTTGATGCAAACAGGCTGAACATTTAGTTTATAAAGTTGAACGTTATTAATTGTATATTGCAGGGTATTAAACCTTTTTACAATTGGGCAACATTTTGGCAAATAATATATTTTTGAAATATATTTTTATTTTAAGTGGTAAATGTCTCCCCCCCCGTCTCCCTCTGGCTCTCAAATGTTTACGATTTGATTGTTTTTTTGATTAGTATTTCACTATTTGGTTTTCCAATAAATGCTTGCCTGGTTATTGATTTTCTGATAAATACATTTGTGTTAGTTCATTTATTATTATTAAGTACATTGTTCAAGTTGACTTCCAGCGTGAACAGAATAGCAGTCGAAGACGTTACAATCTCACCGATTCTTCTAAAAATACACACGGTTTTCATTCAATTCCTTCGAATCGAAACCCCCCCCAAAAAAAAATCTCCTTTCTTTTCCACGTGGGATTTCAAACGCCAGCGTGGATAATCAGGTCCCGCTACGGCGAGCGTCCAGTTCGTCCAAAGCTCCGGAACATTTCCAACTCGTGTCGATAGAATCGGTTATTCCTCAGGAATGCGTGACAGCGAGCGTGTAACAGAGAACCGCTCAGCCCGAGCCACACGTTATAGAGCTGAAACATGCTAAACAAACAGTGTAATAATAAAGTGTGCTAGAGGGCTTGCATTGTGTGTATTCACCATTGTCTTGTCTTGTATAAAGACGTCTTGTTCACCGTCCCGATCGACGGTACCGACGTATCGGCCTCTCCACTTCCCGCCCCCCCCTGATTGGGTCGTCTTCTGTGACGTTTAAATGCTCATGTCACGTTTTACTGAGATCACAGCAGGATGTCTCCTACCAGACGTCTTTAATGGCAGAGAGACGGGGAACCGAACCCAGCGCACACACCTGTCTGTCTTACCTGTGAGAGGAGGAACCCTCCTCCCCTCCTCATGAAACACAGTCACCTACGGGGGATCAGCCGGTGGACCGTCGTTTCCTTGTCATCCCCACTAAGTCCGATAGTATCTCTGTTGGAAGCTGCTACAGCTGCCTTTAAAAAAAACAAATAAGTAGTACAATATCACTGCAGAATAGGGCCATATTGTTTGGGGGTGAACCGTATAGCTCATACTGAAAGAAGAGGAATGCCAAAGAACCTTCCCGTCCATCATATTTCAAAACATTTCTTTTTTAATATCAGTTTTTTGTCCATAGAGTCGTTCATCAACGGCAGCAGAAGGTCAGGAAGTCACAAACTGCCAGGGAAACAGTGAGAGGCTCAGAGTTATTCAGCGCTGCTACACCTTACCCTACTTTGGACAAGTTTTTGAGTTTTTTTTTTTAAAGTTCACCCTCGGTTCTGCCTCTAAATGGTGAGGCCATTAAAAAACTGTATGTGATTTCTGCTTGTTTTTTTTTTAGTAGCGGCTTTGCGGACGAGACCCCGAGGGAGCGGTCGGAGGGTCTGGTGATTAAAGAGGCTTCTGAACGCTTAAAGAGGCTTCTGAACGCTCCTCGCTATACGCTCGGCCCGATCAGAACGGGACCGTCAGACCATCTGACATTTAGGTAGATCCTCCTCGCTGTTAAGTACTTAGGCTTTTTATTCATTTCTGCTCGCGTATTCTCCCCCCACACACACACATATACACACACACGCACGCACACACACACGCACACACGCACACACACATATACACACACACGCACGCACGCACACACATATACACACACACACACACCCACATGCACACGCATGCGCACGCACGCACGCACGCACGCACCCACCCACGCACCCACGCACGCACGCACACACACGCACACATACGCACACATACGCACACACACGCACACACACCACACACACACACACACACACACACACACACACACAGACATTCATCAAAATATCACACCGATCACGCCTTCTTGACGTGATCGGTGGTCATTTCTGGGGTCAGGGAGTCAGCGAGAGACAGAGAGAGAGAGAGGGGGGGGAGAGAGACAGAGAGACAGAGAGAGAGAGAGAGAGAGAGAGAGAGAGAGAGAGAGAGAGAGGGGGGGAGAGAGACAGAGAGACAGAGAGAGAGAGAGAGAGAGAGAGAGAGAGAGAGAGAGAGAGAGAGAGAGAGAGAGAGAGAGAGAGAGGAAAGAGAGAGAGA
>CM051019.1:16026825-16034325 GCA_027704905.1 Muraenolepis orangiensis
TGGTAGAAAGACAGAGAGAAATAGAGAGAGCTAGAGAGAGAGAGAGAGAGAGAGAGAGAGAGAGAGAGAGAGAGAGAGAGAGAGGGAGAGGGAGAGAGAAAGAGAGATAGACCGAGAGAGAAATAGAGAGAAATAGAGAGAGCTAGAGAGAGAGAGAGAGGGAGAGAGAGAGAGCAACAAACGCCTCTGGTCTCCAGAGACGTGAAGAAGAGGACCTCCAGAGGTCAGAGCCTCCCGGCAGCCTCCAGCCCTCCAGGTAATGACATCATTTGGAGCGGGGGATGGAGCCGCTCCATGCTTTATTGCTCGCCGGATTGCCAATTAAAAAGCAACACCTGGAACGCAGGGGAAGGGGATTAGCGGGACAAATAAACCTCCACCTCCTCCCCCATGCACCTCCTCCCCCATGCACCTCCTCCCCATACACCTCCTTCCCATGACCTCCTCCCCATGCACCTCCTGCTCAAACACCTCATCCCCAAGTACCACTTCCCCATGCACCTCCTCCTCATGTATTACCTTCCCATGCACCTCCTCCCCATGCACCTCCCCCCCATGCACCTCCTCCTCATGGACCACCTCCCCATGCACCTCCTCCCCATGCACCTTCTCGCCATGCACCTCCTCCCCATGCACCTCCACCTCATGCACCACCTCCCCATGCACCTCCTCCCCATGCACCTCCTTCTCATGCACCTACTCCCCATGCACCTCCCCCCATGCACCTCCTCCTCATGCACCACCTCCCCATGCACCTCCTCCTCATGCACCTCCCCCCCATGCACCTCCCCCCATGAACCTCCCCCCTATGCACCTCCTCCTCATGCACCTCCTCCCCATGCACCTCCTCCCCATGCACCTCCCCCCATGCACCTCCTCCTCATGCACCACCTCCCCATGCACCTCCCCCCCATGCACCTCCTCCTCATGCACCACCTCCCCATGCACCTCCTCCCCATGCACCTCCTCCCCATGCATCTTCTCCACATGCATCTCCTCCCCATGCACCTCCTCCCCATGCACCTCCTCCCCATGCATCTTCTCCACATGCATCTCCTCCCCATGCATCTCCTCCCCATGCATCTCCTTCCCATGCACCTCCTTCTCATATACCTCCTCCCCAAGTACCTCCTCCCCATGCACCTCCTCCCCATACACCTCCTGCTCATACACCTCCCCCCCAAATACTTCCTCCCCCATGCACCACCTCCCCATGCAGCTCCTCCCCATGCACCTCCTCCCCATGCACCACCTCCCCATGCACCTCCTCACCATGCACCTCCTAGACCCAGTGGCTCCCTCGTGCATTCAAGAAAACAAGGAGGCCCCTGGAGGATGTTTCCCCCCTCCTCCTCCTCCCTCCTCCCTCCTCCTCCTCCTCCTCCTCCTCCTCCTCCTCCTCCTCCTCCTCCTCCTCCTCCTCCTCCCCCTCCTCCCCCCCTCCTCCTCCTCCTCCCTCCTCCTCCTCCCCCCTCCTCCTCCTCCTCCTCATTCTCCTCCCTCCTCCTCCTCCCTCCTTCCTCCTCCTCCTCCCTCCTCCTCCTCCCCCTCCTCCCCCCCCTCCTCCTCCTCCTCCCCCCTCCTCCTCCTCCTTCTCCTCCCTCCTCCTCCTTCCTCCTTCCTCCCCCTCCTCCCTCCTCCTCCTCCTCCCTCCCCCTCCTCCCTCCTCCTCCTCCTCCTCCTCCTCCTCCTCCTCCTCCTGGCTGCCCGTTTGTTTCTCCCCGGTTCTTTATATTCTGTCCACAAAGCTCCTTCACATGGCGTCCCCTGGCCCATAATTCACGGCGGCCGACCTGCTCCTAAACGTATTAATAAAGCTCATTTCCTGCGTGGGGGGGGGGTGGATGTGTGTGGGGGGGGGGGGGGGCTCAGCACGCTACTGAACCAAACCAACACACGGTTGATTCACTGCAGCGCCGCGGTCAGGGGGGCCCAAGGCCAGCCCCTGACTCCTGACTCAGACCCCTCCACACACCTCCACACACCTCCGCCCAGACCCCGTCCTCCTCCTCCACCCACACACCTCCACCTAGACCCCTCCGCCCAGACCCCTACGCCAGACCCCTCTCCCCAGACCCCTCCATCCAGACCCCTCCACACCACCTCCGCCCAGACCCTTTCCTCCCCCCACCCAGACCTCTACACCCAGGCCCCTTTACTCCTCCACCCACACACCTGCACCCAGACCCCTACGCCCAGAACCCTCCACCCACCTCCACCCACCTCCACCTCCCCAGGGTAGGACTAGAGCCCCCCCCCCCCCTCAGACTCTCAGGACGTGTGTTGGCTTTGATTGAACTAAAAGTCGTGGAATTCTTTAGAGAAATAAATAAACCTTCTTTGTGTATTGAGACGCGTTTCAGGGCTCCAGATGTTTCCTGGCTGGAGAAGAACGGGAACCTTTAGCACAACTGGACGGAAAACAAGAATAGGACCAAATGTGTTTAAAGCATCACGAAACACACACACTTACACACTTACACACACACACACACACACACACAAACACACACACACCGATACGGTGTGGTGAGGTTCTGAACTATATGTCCTTCTGTATTTTGGTCAATCTTTGGGGACGCGCTCCACACACCCCCTAACCCCGCCCACCCCCTAACCCGCCCCCCCTGCCCCACACACCCCCTAACCCCACCCACCCCCCCAGCGCCTGAAGGCTGCCCCCCTTCTCCTCCTCCTCCTAGTTTTCGGTGGCGTCGGTTCGGTCAAAACGGTAGCGGGATGTGAACCAAGCGCTCCGCTCTCTGCCAGCCGCTCGCCAGCTGAGGGGGATTAGCGGGCGCCGTGGCAACAGCGGAGGCGGAGGCGGGCGATCAGCGAGACGCCCGTCATGTTCAGCTGGATGAGGGCCTGTTGTGGTGGTGGTGGTGGTGGTGGTGGTGGTGGAGAGAGAGAGAGGGGGGGAAATATAATATATAAAAGGAATGAAATGAGGTTCCACTTATATGTTGTCAGTAAATGGGTTCTATGTAGCGTTCCCCCTCTCTCCTCTCCGTCTGGGGACTGTGAAGAGAGACGGCGAGGACTTTGAAACACACACATGAACACAGGAAGACCACGCCATGAGGCTTGATGCATCGGGGAAACATCACATCCCACTCTCTGGCTTTTGGGTTGTTGAGGAGGGAAATGGACATGAAAGAAAGAGAGAGAGAGAGAGAGAGAGAGGGAGGGAGAGAGAGAGAGAGAGAGAGAGAGAGAGAGAGAGAGAGAGAGAGAGAGAGATCCTATTTTCAAGAGGACTTTAAAGAGACGAGGAGAGTAAGCCTCAGAGTGCTGTGTGTTCGCTGCTCCTTTGGAGACGTTGTTAAAATACATCCTAACAGATCCTGGGCCCACTGCTACGCCTCTCTCTCTCTCCCCCTCTCTCTCTCTCTCTCTCTCTCTCTCTCTCTCTCGCTCTCTCTCTCGCTCTCTCCCCCTCTTATCCAAACCACAGTATAACAGTAGCTGCTCTTTGTGCGGCCGTGTGAGAGCTGTGCGGGTTAGAAAGTGTTCTTTGTTAATCCTGCTCCACACAGGAAGCTCAACGCCGCTCAGTTCCTCCATCGTCTTCCAAATCCTCCTCCTTCTCCTTCTTCTTCTTCTTCTTCTTCTTCTTCCTCTTCTTCTTCTTCTTGAAATATACCCGCCGGCGCTGCTAGCATAAGTTAGCTCATCCACGGGGGCGGGGTGACCGTGCTAGGCTAAATGCTAGCGCACTGTGGCTTGTTGTTGTGGAGAGTGAGTCATGTGACAGGACGGCGTTGACTCAGACCCTGTGGTTGACCCTCACGGTGACCTTTACAAAGGTCACGCCCTCGGCTAGGGTGTCGGTTGGACTGCTAATGTACGGTATGCAAGTATGACTAATTACTTTCAGCGATTGTTACTCTGCTGTAAATGTCCTCCGGAAAAAAATGAATACATTTATTTTAAATACATTATAAACTGTCTTTTAATCCAATCGGTATAGAGACAGTTGTACTGTAACAATTCTAACAAATGTTTGTGTTGTGTGAATATCATTATAAATCTCTAAAGTTATTAATCCAAAAATACAATTAGTTGATGTTGACTATAATGTTAAACAGGAAATATATTCGAGCTAATAAATGTGCGACTAAAACTGTGTGAATATCACAATATTTATGTGTGCATATCCATATTTAAATATTTTTTTTATATTAGCCCGATTCAAATCTGTGTTGAATTTGTTCTTTGAAACCAGAGTTGTGCTCACTGGTCATATATATATGTGTGTATATACGGTATATATATATATATATATACATAGACACATATATATTATTCACTATAATTTATCAAAACACAACAGTTGTCTCTGTTCTCTAAATAAACCGTAACTTTTTATCCTTTCAGAAGCCGCGGGCTCGGAGTCTTAACTTCCTCCCTCTTAATTCCTTCCAGAACAGCGCGGTTTGCGTTGCCATATGTTAGTTAATTACCTGAGTTATATCCATGGATCAACCTTTCATATTTAGGCTCTCCGGGGGGGGGGAGCATTTCAAAGGGCTCCATTCTCCCTCCAGGTGCCATGCTGATTAGCCATCACACCTTATAATAATAATAATAATAATAATAATAATAATAATAATAATAATATTAATAATAATATATATCCTATGGTGCAGTACGTGGGCGTGTTGTAAAGGAAAATTGTAATATATACGTACTGAATTCTGAATTCTGAAGTCTGAGAATGTGTAGTCAGCGTTATACTTTATAGACACAGCAGTCTGGGACGCTCTGTTCAAAGTCTTCATTCAACATCTCTCTCTCTCTTCAGCTCTCATCTCCTCAACGTCTCCAAGCAACCTGGCTAGTGGAGCCCCGGAGAACAGCTGGCTGGAGGAGGACAGAGAGCCATGGGCACGCGCTGGACTCTACCAACAACCTCTTGGCAAATCACAGTCAACTGATACCAAGCAGCAGGGAGAGGTAGAGGTAGAGGACTGTACCAACAGCTCGGACACTGCGGATATCGGGGGATCGAACCGGGGTACCTTTTGGAGTGGGAGTCACACACTATAACACCACTACTACCCCACTCCCCCCCCCCCGGCTTGTGGTATCACAGAGGGGCCAGAGGCTGGCACCGCGGCGTCTAGACACGGGGTGCGTGTGTGTGTGTGTGTGTGTGTGTGTGTGTGTGGGTGTGTGGGTGTGTGTGTGTGTGTGTGTGTGTCCTACCTAGCCACTCCACCACCTGCGGAGTGGCGGTCTGAGCCAGCTCTCCTCTGCTAGGATTACAGCCATTTAGACTCACTGAAATATTCATAGAGAGCCGGGGGCCGGGGGGGAGGGAGGAGGGAGGAGGGAGGAGGAGGGGGCCGGGGGGAAGGAGGAGGTGGAGGGACGGGGGGTGAGGGAGGGAGGAGGGAGGGGGGGGAGGGGAGGGAGGAGGGGGGGGGGGGGTGGAATTCGGCATGTCAACGGCAGATGTGACCACCGCTGTTCTCCCACCGCCTTTGGATGTGTGGATCGGTGGTGGAAATATCCATCATGCGTCATCCGTCAATCAACCTAACGGGTTCGGTCGATCCAATCATTCAACCAATCAAAATCAATTTTCAAGCGTATAATGTAAATATGCATTTTGTAAATTGAGAAGAACCAAAACGACTTTTACAGCTCAAATCTTCCTTCTTCTTCTTCTTCTTCTTCTTCTTCTTGTTTGCAGTGGTATCTGGTGGAGGATATTCGTGGAATGTGATTCATGCCAGTTGTGCGAGAGACTGAAATCTATTCAACCTGAGAGAGAGAATACCACAGAAGAAGGAGATAATGGATCCATCCCTTGGAGAGGAGTGGTGAGGCACATTCTCACCGGTTAACCTTCTCAAGGTACGCATGTGTGACATGACATTGAGGTAAGAAAGTAGCAGCAAAATAAATAAATAAACCAGAACATTCCCCTGACCAAAATCAATAAATAAACGCTTAGTAAACTGTGAAAGACCATTGGCCTTTCTTCTTCTTCTTCTTCTTCTTCTTCTTCTTCTTCTCTTCTTCTTCTTCTTCTTCTTCTTCTCTTCTCTTCTTCTTCTTCTTCTTCTTTTCTTCTTCTTCTTCTTCTTCTTCTTCTTCTCTTCTTCTTCTTCTTCTTCTTCTTCTTCTCTTCTTCTTCTTCTTCTTCTTCTTCTTCTTCTTCTTCTTCTTCTTCTTCTTCTTCTTCTTCTTCTTCTTCTTCTTCTTCTTCTTCTTCTTCTCTTCTTCTTCTCTTCTTCTTCAGCACTTTATCACTAAATGTTGTTGTGGGGGGAAAAGGCTTTATGGCCGTTTAGCGGCGTGCTTCCCGCCCGGCGTCAGGGCAGATGGTCCGAGCGTTCCCAGCGGTTATTGTCCAACAAAAATGTCCCCACGGCCGACAGCGTGCGATGATTCAGACGGTCTCCGGTTTACCGTCACCGTGGAGCTGGAAGGGACAGTAAGACGTTATACAACATATACAAAATATCGCCCATTAACATTTTTCAAAGGACCACCTGGATGGGCCAAGGGGCCGCTTTATGGAGCGTGGAGACGTCCAGAAATAGAGACTTTTGGCTTGAAAGGAGGAACACGCCGCTTGGCAACGTCCACACAACACATTCCAGCCTATGAGGCTAATCCCAAAAGGGCTTTCTCTGACTCTCTCTCTCTGCAACCCACATACAGTTCAGAATCAGAACACACATGCACACACACACACACATGGACACACGCACACACACACACGCACACATAAACACACACACATACACACGCACACACACACACACACACACACACACACACACACACACACACACACACACACACACACACACACACACACACACACACCACACACACACACACACACACACACACATGCAAACAAACACTAACACACATGCACACACACAGACATGGACACACGCACACATGCACACACACACACATGCACACAGACACACACACACACACACACACACACACACACACACACACACACACACATGCAAACAAACACTAACACACATGCACAAGCAAACACACACATGCAAACAGACACACACACACACACACACACACACACACACACACACATGCAAACACACACACACACACACACACACATGCAAACAGACACACATGCATACACATGCAAACACACACACACACACACACACACATGCAAACACACACACGCACATGCACACACACACACACACACACACACACACACAGTTTTGCACCCTGTATATATAGAACAGGAGGGCAAAGAGACGTCGCCCACAGTTCTCGTAGGTTGCACAAGACCTTGAGAGACGGAGAGAGAGAGAGAGAGAGAAACTGTTCAAGAGAACCTGGTTTTGAGAACAGATTTTCTGACATTCTGCGTTCCAGAGAGGCCGCTAGACTAGCGGTTGGCTTTTGAGAGGTTAGCTTGCGCTGTTCTCCATCGCCACCCCAGTGTAATGCGTTAGCATGACTCGGCGCTAGCAGCAATGGTAG
>CM051019.1:16059255-16064255 GCA_027704905.1 Muraenolepis orangiensis
TATCACCGATCAGTTAATATGTGGTTCTGTTTGTTTTCCTGGGGGCGGAGGGAGAGACAGAGGACAGCTAATTGCCTTACACTTTATGCAGTATTAAAAACATTTTGCTGCATTTATTTCAAAGACTTAATCTCTTGTGTGAGAGAGAAAAAAAGAGAATATAGATAGAATAGAAAGAGAAGCAAACAGAGAGAGAAGAACGTTTCTGACTGACAGGAAAGCACATGTGAAAAGTAGGGTTTGGACTCTGAGAGGAGCGGCACCGGGCTGATCATGAAGAACGGAGAACCGCTCAGAGGAACCATAGCTCTTCATCGGGCTGCGTGCGCTGGGAGAACACGGTCACCGTGCCGTGACCAGTGGAATCACACAGAACACATTACCGCCGTTCATTAATTAGCGTTATCAGGGGTGCCGAGAAGTCATTCCTCCCCCCTTATAGCTCATTGATTCACATTTTAAATAATTATGTTTAATCACCGAGAGGTCAACTCAGACCGAGTGGACGGAATTTAATACGTTTAAAGGCTGTCTTTGTTTTCGTCAGGCCAGTCGGTTCCTTTTGCTTTGTGAGACAACCCATCAACGCTGCATAAAGGACATTAGAGAGCTGCTCTTGTTCAATGATTACCACTTTATTTCTTTATCTTTGTCTGTATCCTTGTTCCCGGTGAGCGGTAAGGGAAGCAGGTGTTTGTAAAACTGGTGAATTCCACTAAATGTCAGACATCCACCCGGGTTCAGAGGGGAGGAACGGCAGCATGGCCTTCTCTCCTCAAACTATTGGGACACAAGACTCAAATTTCAATGAATCAATCAAACATGGAAAAATGTCAAAGACAAAGAAAAGGAAGGGACAGAGAGAGAGACAGAGAGAGAGAGACAGACAGAGAGACAGGGAGACAGACAGAGAGACAGAGAGACAGACAGAGAGACAGGGAGACAGACAGAGAGACAGGGAGACAGACAGAGAGACAGGGAGACAGACAGAGAGACAGAGAGACAGAGAGACAGGGAGACAGACAGAGAGACAGAGAGACAGGGAGACAGACAGAGAGACAGACAGGGAGACAGAGAGACAGGGAGACAGACAGAGAGACAGACAGAGAGACAGGGAGACAGACAGAGAGACAGAGAGAGACAGGTTGCATGTTGTTTTGGAGGATCTGTGGTCCGGGGGGTTGGATGAGGACCTCGGAGCGCTGCGGCCTCTCTTCAAGTGTTTCTGGGGAGCCAAAGTTTCATTTAGTGTTTAGTATTCTCATGAGGGTGTTATGGGTGTTGTTCCATGTACGTGCCTTGAGGTTGAACTTACAATGTAAAGTCCTTGAAAACCTTTAAATGTTTTTGCACAAAATGTAAATACTTAAGTGAAGCTTTTTGCAAATAAAAGAGCCATGGGATTTACAATGGCCCGGTGATTTCAGACATGCATTCATAAAGCTGCTTGTTGAGTGTGTGTGTGTGTCTGTCTATGTGTGTGTGTGTGTGTGTGTGTGTGTGTGTGCGTGTCTGTGTCCATCTGTCTTTGAGTTTTGTGTGTCTGTCTATGTGTGTGTGAGTGTGTGTGTGTGTGTGTGTGTGTGTGTGTGTGTGTGTGTGTGTGTGTGTGTGTGTGTGTGTGTGTCCATCTGTCTTTGAGTGCATGTGTGTGTGTGTGTGTTTTTGTCTTTGAGTGCATGTGTGTGTATGTGTGTTTGTCTTTGAGTGTGTGAGTGTGTGTGTGTGTGTGTGTGTGTGTGTGTGTGTTGTTTGTCTTTGAGTGTGTGTGTGTGCAAGTCTGTTTATTTCCATGGTTGTCTTGTTTTCCTGTTCCTATTGCCATGTGTGTATTAAACGGCCACAGGGATCAGTGTCTCTGGGTTTGGGTTGAGGGAGCAGGCGGGGCCGGAACCAGAATCCGCTTGGGGGTCAGAGGCTCGTTATTCTGGGTCAAGACGTGTGCCGGCTCGTACCACTGAGCCCACTTCTGGTTTCATGTGAGCCGCCGTCTACAGAACGCCCATTGACCCATCGAGAATACATACTGCTCAGACGTCCAGTGTTACATTCTTATTCTACATGTCACACATGAATCTCAACGCTATTTTACAAACCCGATGTTTTGCAGAAAACATCGGGTTTTTCACTTTTTCCCCCCCCCCTGACCTCCCGACCGGTGAGAAACCACATTAGACTAATGCTAATTCACTCTGACAATTAACCGCACATATTTGACCATATGGTGTATTTCTTAACAATCCCACGCTGTATTAATGTGTTATTTTGAGGGCTGTGTTCGGTGGTATCCTTGAGACGTGTGAGAGAGAACTATAGATATTATTGCTAAAAGCATTCTGTTGCGTTAGCTCTCCCCTTTCCCGGTGTCAAACAGAGTGACCATTAGCGCCGCTAAATGGTCCGACCGTAACACAGCAATTAGCGGCAGATAAGTTCACCAAACGATGCCAGTAATGCGTAAAAAAAATGCCTTCTTTACAAGGTTAATGTTTTTTTAGTCGCATTGGTTGTGAAGCATTTTTAAGGACTAGGCCCGGTCCAAATGAGAGCCATCAAAATCTGCTCTGTAACGCTTCGTTAAACACGCCTCAACCGCTGTTCAAACTCCAGACTCCAGAGTTTTATTTTTGTATATAAATATAGATATTTAAGGGCTTTCGGACTGTGAACACTCTGAGCGCATCCTAATGAAGCGGCCGATCGGAAAGCTTTCCATCTGGCCGTCCTCCCGGAGTTTCCTGGACGTCCTCGCGTGCCTTTAGCCGAGCCGTGAGTAGGAATGAAGGAGCCTTCATTTCACAGCACTCACACACTGGAGCGTCTGCACTTCCTCCTCCGGCCCCCAGGGGGGAAGCACAGCGTTACGAGAGACACTGAATCAGTTATAAACTGCTATCCTCAAATGTAGGACTTGGACCGTTTTCACACTGGGCTAAAATACGGTATTCGCGGCACTGCAAAACTAGTTTTGCTTCGCTTTTGATTTCACACTGGCAAGTAATGCGCATTTGCTGCCTAACTAGTGCGCATTAACTAATCCACCTTGGGGAGGTGGTTTAGATCCAGAAGGAACTAGTTTGGGTGCAAAGCAATAAAACTACTACGGGTTTCGCTTCCCGTGTATACCTGGTAAACATGGTATCAAGTGCGCAGTGAATTGCGAATTCTAAGAGTGTGAACATAAAGTGTATTTGATGCGCACTAACTAATACGGTATCGACACCCGTCTTAACTAATACGGGAGTCCATACCGTATGCAGTGTGAAAACGGTATTCAAGAGGTACACGCAGAGAGCTGAGTGAATGAACATTAGACTTCAAGGGTAAAAGAATATTTTGAGTAGTAGAAAAGCTATATTAATATATAATGCATGACGTTACATAAATCGGATGGATACACAAACATCACAAACTAGCCTCTCTAACTCTCTGTCTATGTCACCCATCTATAGCTTGCCTGTCTGCCTGCCTGCCTGCCTGCATGCCTGTCTGCCTGCCTGGCTGCCTGTCTAACTATCTCTGTCTTTTGACACACAGACAGTGTGTGAGTAAGGGGTGTGCTGTGATCTAGAGGATGACGGTGGGATGTGGGGGAGCAGGCGGGTGAGGAGCCGGTCTGAAGGATGAGAGGCGGATCACAGACTGAAGAGCGACCGCCTGAGCCGCATAACCAGGACTTCAGAGCCTAACGATTTAGGAGACGTCCTAAATCATTAGTATGCAAAGAGACTGACGGCCAACACTGAAATATAAGAAACATGTTCCGGAGCATGTCGGAGTGAGCGCTACGCTTTGAAAACCTGACTGGGGACTGATCCACCGGAATACCCTCCGTCCTCAGGCACACACACACACACACACACACATGCTCGCACACACACACACACACACACACACACACACACACACACACACACACACACACACATATGCGCACACACACATCGACACACACACACACACACACACACACACACACACACACACACACCGACACACACACACACACACACATACACACACACACACCCACACACACACACACACACACACACATGCTCGCACACACACACACACCGACACACACCGACACACACACACACACACACACACACACACACACACACATATGCGCACACACACACACCGACACACACACACACACACACACACACATATACACACCAGCACACACACAAACACACACACACACACACCAGCATAAACACAAACACACACATACATACACCCACACACACACGCACACACATTCACACCCACACACATACACATACACACACACACACACACACACACGCACACACACATACACACACACACACACGCGTAAACAACCACAAATTGCAGGAACGTGCAGCCAGAAGGTTCTTAAAATAGCTCTCGTTCCGGATCCCGAGGGACCCGCTGGCTCTCACTAAGTGCTAAGTGAGGACCCCGATGACGCGGACCACGCGTCTCACTAGAACATTGTTCTCACTAGAACATTCCTCATCTGAACCCTGAACTCCTCCGGGCTGTGTGTCGTGTCTCCGGTAGATGAGTATAAATATATATATAAGTATTTTGCGGTATAAAAAGGCTTTGAATCCACACGCAATCTCCCGGCCTCCCGGAGTGCCGGTAAGAGCTCTCCCTCTGAGTGCTCTCCTCACCATCACACAGTCATCAGGGCCTCGCTGCCAAGCTGACATCACCTAGCGTCCTACACAAGGAACCCGCTGCACCTGGAACCTTCTCTCCCAAACCTCAGGGAGCTCGGGGACGTGTGAGATCATCGTGGTCTGGTTCACTGGTTCTGTTCCTCTCTGCAGATCAGTCTGATCGGTCCATCGGCTCATGTTTCTACACAAGAAAGTGTGGAAATCGATGGAGCAATCAAAAGCTTTTTTTTAATTTGTATTATAATATATTCTGTTTTAAATCAGAAATAACTGGATAACGATTGTAAATAGAAAGACATTTGAAGATGTCTTTCTACT
>CM051019.1:16084255-16091755 GCA_027704905.1 Muraenolepis orangiensis
ACATTCATACACACATTCTACACACATTCATACACACATTCATACACAAATTCATACACACATACAGTACAAACATTCATACACTCATTCATACACACATTCAAACACTCATTTTTAAACCCATTCATACACCCAGTCATACACACATACATACACACATACAGTACATACATTCATACACTCATTCATACACACACACAGTACATTCATTCATACTCATATTCATACATTGACGGTGCAGTCAGCCGTGCAAGGAGACAGCCAGCCCAGCCAGTTAGGGTTAGGGTGTCTTGCCCAGGGACACCTCGACACTTGTCAGACGCCCCGCTCTACCTCCTGAACTACTGCCGCATCAGAGCGCTCTCACTCTGTCCTCCATCACAACCTCATTACCGCCGTTCATCTCCCTGTTGGCCTCCAAGCTGTCGCCATGGCGATCCATATTTAACATTATGGGATATAGGAGTGCGACAGGCAGACACACATTAGGTATGAAGACACACACACGCACATGCACTCAAGCATGCACACACACACACACGCACACATACACACATACGTAGACGCACGCACATACACTCACAGACACACACACACACACACCCACCCATACAATCACGCACACACCGTAATTCATTAGTTCATCTCTGTCAGGGAAAAAAATCTTCCATTCATTCTCCTCATTAATTTCCTATGTGTGTCTTGTTAAGTGGTAAGAAACGCCGCCATCACAGACAAGAGTTATGGGATCTCAACGCCACCGACGTAGGAATGAGTGAATGCTGAAGTAGATGTACTGACTGTTGTAGTGTCTATTATGTAGTGCCCAATTCACTGCATACCAGACAAAGCGTTTTTACCTCCTCACTCATTCACTGAGAGGAAACACGTCAGCGGTGATGGTGTTGTGGAGTATGGCGCCGTTCGAGATGGCTGCCGTGTTGCGAGCTCCCGCATGACGACGCAGTTTTTAGTTATTTATTCTTTTTATCGCGACTATCTTTGTTCAGAAAGTTAGCAGCACGTTCATTTATGACCTCGGCCTCGGACAATAACATCAACGAGTATGCGTCCTCGGTCACCGGGTTCATCAAGAAGTGCATAGATGATGTTGTTCCGACCAAGTCGGTTCGGATATATCCCAACCCGAAACAGTGGATTAACGGCGATGTTCGCTCTGCCCTCCACGCACGTAACGCCGCCGGATTGGCTCCGGGAATTTGGAGGACAATACGAGAGCCCGTTACGACCTCCGTAAGACCATCGTCACTGCCAAGTGGGAGTACAACGACAGAGTAGAGAGACACGACGTTCAAGAGCCACGACGCGAGGGGTATGTGGCAGGGGTTACAGACGATAATGAACTTCAGAGGGAGAACCAGTTGTGTAGAGAACTCCTCTACCTCGCTCCCAGGAGAGCTAAATACTTTTTTTGCTCGGTTCGACATGAACGGCAGCCCGCCGAAGCCAGCACCGCCTGAGGAGACCAGCCTGCTGAACATCTTGGAGGCGGATGTGCGCCGCACCTTCAAGCGGTTGAACATCCGTAAGGCGGCCCCGACGACATCCCGGGCCGCGTCCTCAGAGCATGCGCAGACCAGTTGGCAGGAGTCTTTGCAGACATCTGCAAACTCCCTGTCCCAGGCTGTTGTTCCCGCGGACTTCAAGATGACCACCATTGTGCCTGTCCCTAAACAACCCAAGGTAACAAGCCTGAATGACTATAGACCTGTAGCCCTCACCTCGATTGTCAGCAAATGCTTCGAGAGGTTGGTCAAGGACTTTATTTGCTCCGTGTTACCTGCCACGCTGGACCCATGGCAATTTGCATATCGTCAAAACAAATCCACGGATGACGCAATTGCCATGGCCCTCCACACTGCCCTTTCCCACCTGGAGGGAAATAACTGTTATGTGCGAATGCTGTTTGTGGACTACAACTCAGCGTTCAACACGATAGTTCCTGCCAAGCTCGACACCAAGCTTAGAGGTCTAGGCGTGCCCCCATCCACGTGCAGCTGGATACTGGACCTCCTGTCGGACCGCCGCCAGGTGGTGAGGATGGGCAGCACCACCTCAGTGCCACTGACCCTCAACATGGGAGCCCCCCAGAGATGCGTGCTGAGCCCTCTCCTCCGTCTACACCCACTGCATGGCTACGCACAGCTCCAACGTCATCATCAAGTTTGCTGATGACACAACAGTGATGGGCCTGATCACCGGCGACGACGAGACTACAGGGAGGAGGTCGGATCGCTGGAGCAGTGGTGCAAAGAGAACAGCCTCACCCTCAACGTCAAGAAGACCAAGGAGCTGATCGTGGACTACAGGAAGCAGAGAGGAGAGCACGGCCCTATCTCCATCGACGGTGTTGCAGTAGAGAGGGTCAGCAGCTTCAAGTTCCTCGGCGTGCACATCTACGTGGTGGTGGTGGTCTGATGAAAGACGAGGCAGGCTCTTCCATCTCACTGATGTTCCTCTGGAGAGGACTGTTATGTTTGAATAATGGAGAATGAGATGGGAGTTAACGTTGGAGTTGAGCCTACTCCATTTAATGAACACACTGAATAAAACAAGATCTGGTCACCACATATATAACATTGCGCATTGATACCGTGCACTGAGTGTAGTGCCAGATGTAACTTTTCCCCCCCCCTCACGGAACCTACGGGTTATAGTCAGTTACAAAATCACGCAGGTGCTCCGGCCTGCTGCGTGCCCAAACTGGGCGGGGCTCAGATGCAACAACAACCACTGGTGGTGGCCCCACGACGTCCGGCTGGGCTAGAGGGGCTGGGGCTGGTGCGGCATCGAACCGTGCGGCCAGCAGAGCTGTAGCAGCAGGCACACCCAGGCCTGGGCCGGCGGGGGCGTGCACCTTACGCAGGCGGCTAGCATGCCAGCGAGTGCCATCAGCGAGCCTGAACGAAGCCGGGCCAAGCTGTTGGCTGACCTGGACTGGGTCTGACCAAAATGACTGGAGCTTGTTGTCACGGTGAGGTCATCGGATCCTGACCCAGTCCAAGGCAGCCATGGCCTAGCACGTCGGGCCCTGTCGAAGCGGTTCTTCATCAGACGCTGGCGTGTGGCGACTGTGGCTTGAACCGGATGGGCTGGGACCTGAGCCGGTGTGGGGCGGAGCCTATCGAGAGGCAGCTGAAGCTCCCGCCCCCGCATGAGGGAGGCTGGGGAGACTCCTGTGGTGGCGTGTCGGGTGGCCCGGTAATGCAGCAGCGTCTGGAGGAGGCTGTTGATGAGCGTGTACCCTTGTGCCAGGTGGGCCCTGATGCCATTTTTTAGTGACTGATTCAGCCGTTCCACCCCCCCGTTTGCCGCTGGGTTGTAGAACGCTGTGCGAATGTGGCGGATCCCTTTCCCCTCCAGATAAGAGGACAGTTCGTCGGAGACCATTTGGGGACCATTGTCGGTTGTGATCCTATTGGGCAGGCCCCAACGCGCGAACAGGGAGTCAAGAATGTCAACCAACACCTTGGCTGTGACCGAGCCCACGGGTATTACCTCCGGCCACTTAGAGTGCAGGTCGTAGATCACGACGAGGAAACGCTGGTGATGCGGTACCCCGTGCAGCTCGCCGCAGATGTCGAGTTGCAGGTGCTCCCAGGGTTGGGACGGCCAGTCCAACGGCTGCATGGGTGGGGGTGGGGCTGGGGCCTGGTCTTGCCACTAAGAAGGCAAGCAGTGCAGTCCTTAACCAGGGTCTCGATTTCCCTGTCGATGCCTGGCCACCACACCAAATCACGGCACCGCTGCTTGAGCCTGACTACGCCCAAGTGGCCCTTGTGCGCCATAGTCAGGATACGCGCCCGAAGGGCACTCGGGACCACCGTGCAGAGCCCGCAAGCAATGCAGGTGTCGTTCCAGCATGACAGTTCGTCCCTGACCTTGAAGTAGGGAAGCAGCTCATCAGCTAAACTCGTCAGCCAGCCCTGTCTGATGTAGGCCGAGAGTGTAGTGAGGGTGGGGTCGTCAGCTGAGACGTCCTGGAGCTCCTTCAGCGAGTGTGGAGGAGCTGGACGAGGTCGTGCTCGGCCTGGTCCCATTCAGGGGTCGAAGGTGGGTCTGAGGGTGGGTTGGGGATTGAGCGTGACAGCAGGTCAGCCACCACGTTGTCCCGGCCTGGCGTGAACTGTAGGCGGAAGTTGTACTGCTGCAGGCGGTCGGCCAAACGGTGGAGACGGAGTGGTCTGTGGCCGGTGCCTGAAGTGGCCAGGAGGGTGGTGAGGGACTGGTGGTCCGTCCTCAATGTGAATGAGCATCCATAGAGGTACATGTGCCAGCGTTCACATGCCCAGAGGCACGCTAGGGCTTCCCACTCCCCCACCGAGTACCTCTGTTCTGTGGGGCTGAGAGCCCGTGAGACGAAGGCGATCGGCCTCTCGACCCCCTTTTGCAGCTGGGACATCACCGCACCAATGGCCGTGATGGAGGCGTTGCATGTGACGAGGGTGGGGCTGGCCAGGTCGAAGTACACTAGGACCGGTGGTGAGGTGAGCTGGGCCTTCAGGAGGCGCACGGCGTCCGAGCAGGCAGGCGTCCAGAGCCAGGGCTCACCCTGTTTCAGCAGCTGGCGCAGTGGGGTGGTCGTAGCCGAGTACTGTGGCAGGAAGCGGAGGTAGAACGCCGTCATGCCCAGGAAGGAGGCTAACTGAGCAGCTGAGGTGGGCTCCGGGACACGGTGGATGGCCTCCGTGTTTGAGTAGAGTATAATAGTTTGAATAGGGTATATGCCGTCAGCCGAGAGGCGGAACCCCACAAACTCAACGGCTGGGGCGGCGAAGACACACTTCTCACTGTTGAGTGTGAGGTGGTGCTTGGCCAGTGCACCGAACACGCTGTGGAGGTGCTCATCGTGGCTCTCGACGGTGGCCCCGTGAACCACGATGTCGTCAAGGTAGATGGCCACACCCGGGATGCCAGCGACGATGGAGGCCATGATCTTTTGGAAGCAGCTGGGGGCAGAACTTAGACCAAAAGCCATGCGTTTGTAACGGAAGACCCCTTTGTGGGTGATAAACGCAGTGAGGTTGCAGCTCTCGGGGTGTAGTGGCACCTGGAGGTAGCCCTGGCGGAGGTCCAGCTTGGAGAACACAGTGGACCCGTAGAACTGGGCGGTGAGCTCTCAGTCACCCAGTTCAGGAGGGACACCGTAGCACCCGTGTCTAGGAGGAGGGGCAGAGTGACATCACCAACCATCAATGAACATGTTTTAAATGGTACTCCTGAGTTGACATTGTGGATGATCGTGGTGGGTGGTTGGGAGACCTACAGACTTTGTGGAAGTGATTCAGCCTCCCGCAGTTGGAGCAGGCTTTACCACGGGCAGGACAGGTCTGAGCTCTTGAGTTGTGTGCAGGAGAGCCACAATTCCCACACGGCTGGTGTGGGCGGTCACGTGACTGAGAGGCTAGTTGTACACTCCCCCCGCTGCTGTCTGCACTCACGTGGAGGAGGGGCGTCAGTGTGAGTCGCGCGCGCGCCCACTGCCTCGTCCGCTGCTAGCGAGTTGGAAGAAGCCGACAATGTAGCTGCACATTCGAGAGCAGATTCAACCTGAGCGGCTAGGTGTAGAGCTGCTGCTAGTGTCACGTCATCGTTTTCCATCAACAGTCTTTCCCTAATCTTGTCACAGTTCGTGTGCAGTATGAGGTGGTCTACGGTGGTAACGTGCCAAACTTGCACGAGCTCGCCAAACCTCGTAGATCAGCCACGTACTGCGTCACCGACTCACCCGGCCGCTGGTGCCTCCGTCCGAATATGACGCGGCGGAGGAGAGCACTCTGTGGGGTGGCCAAATGACTCCTCGGTAGGGCCACAGTCTCTGTGTAACCCGCTGCGGGGCCGAGAGTTTCAAACACACGCTGTCCCTCTGCTCCTAGACAGTGCAGCAGCAGTGCACGTTTCCTCTCCGCGGACACTCTCTCCAAGCCGGCAGCTAGGATATAAGTCTCGAACGAGGAAATCCAGCGGGGCCACGGCATCAGTGGCTCGCCCGGCGTGGCTAGGAAGGGAGAGGGCGGTGGTATCCAACAATCAGCCATTCTCGTCGCCAATGTTATGTTCGAATAATGGAGAATGAGACGGGAGTTAACGTTGGAGTTGAGCCTACTCCATTTAATGAACACACTGAATAAAACAAGATCCGGTCACCACATATATAACATTGCGCATTGATACCGTGCACTGAGTGTAGTGCCAGATGTAACAAGGACGAGTCTCTCAGGAAGTCGTCTTGGTAACAGTAATTTATGCACAAGGCCAACGCCATCCAATCTAAAAGGTTTTCCACTTGCTACAGAGAGAGAGAGACTTGTGATGTTGAAATTCAACATCACAAACACTTTTAATACAAATGTAATTTCTGTTGTCATTAAAATCCAACCATATCGTATCTTGGAGAGAAAAAAAAAGTTAATTAGAAAAGGCAAAATCTCTAAAGCGACTTGAGAAATCCCACACACGTCACATACACTTTTCATAAAGTTTCATAAAGATTTTATTTAAGTTGTCACACTACTACAAATATCCAACCATGGTAAGCTTGCAGTCTTATATAACATGTCAAAGCAAATGCATCCAGTCAATTCTTTATGTATATGTTTGGGAAATCAGATTTCACTCATACACTACGCTAATGCAAGCGTATCGTATTTGGATTTAATTGAACTTGTTGTGATGTGGGTGTGAAAAACAACAAAATTTCATCACCACCAGAATCTGAAGTAGAAATGTCTTTATCAACAAATCTTATTTGTGGGGGGCCTTGGGAAATAAAGATTGAATATATTTAATTAGGGTTTCACGTTGACACACAAAGTCACCACAGCTTGACGATGTATGACATGTATATATTCATGAATAGATTAGATTAGATTCAAAAGACACTGATGAAAGAACCTAAATCCACTAATAAATAAATATACTGTATATATGTATGTATTTATTTTATTTATTTATTTATTTATTTATTTATTTATTTATTTTATTTATTTATTATTTAATTAATTAATTATTGATATATTTATCTATTTATCTATTTATTTATTCACTAATAAACATACATACCATGTACTTTATTAATTATTCCCAGATGGAATATGTGTCCCAGCAGAAATCTAAATCTAAATCTTGAATCTAATCTGGAGGATTGAATCCTCTTTATTGGTCCCATGTAACACACACAGTGACATGAGTTCCTCTGCATTTAACCCATCCTAGTATGAGGAGCAGTGGGCAGCTTTTGGACAGTAAAATGATTGAAATACCGAATATAACTTAATTTTCCAGACAATATATAAAATGTACAAAAAGTACAAAAGTGAAATTCAACCGTTAAGCGTTAAAACGTGACAACGTGAACTCCCAATGTCAGGCGTTTCAGCCGTTCCCGGCGGTTTGTCCTGCGGTCGTGTGTCTTGACGTCTGGAGAAGGAGACGGAAGGACGAGGCGGGGGGGCGCGGAGACGGGGGGAACGTGCGCTG
>CM051019.1:16101755-16114255 GCA_027704905.1 Muraenolepis orangiensis
TTCTGTCATGAATGTTTCCAGCTCGCGTCTGAACACACCTCCTTTCTGTAATTATATAATATAACATAAAATAATGCATCAGAGATATGCTGCGAATGATCTGCCACTCACTCTCCAGGCTTTACAGTCGACCAATCAGAGAGGGGGAAATCGACCTGCTCCGAGAAATAACACCGTAATACGAACAAAAACTAAAGTGTGTATTGATTGACTCCAGTGAGACATCAAAGGCACGAGGCCCTGGTACTCACCTGGCGTCCCCCTCCGAGGACAGCCTTCTAATGGAGACACACATCACCTCCAGGACATCAAGGAGAGGCCCAGGGGTCGTGAGTGCCAGCGATGGAGGGTGAACAATATACAATTCTGGCCAGGAGGCAAACATTTTTCCAAGCACCAGTTCTCCCTCCGTACTCGGTTCATTTTATGATACTTTTTATCAGCAGATTTTATATCATCCGACAATTGATGAATGTCCTCACAACGTGAAACATGTGTCCCCGCTCGCCACAACTTAGGACAAACACGTGTCTCCACGATGTAGCATAGCGTCCCACGCCACACGCCCCCCACACACACACACACGCCTCACACACACACTCCACACACACGCCCCACACACACAGGCCACCACACACACACCGCCACACACACACGCCACACACACATGCCTCACACACACACCCCACACAAACGCACATGCCCCACACACACACACGCCACACACACACAGCACACACACACACGCCCGACACATACGCCCAAACACACCCCACACACACACACACACGCCACACACACACGCCCCACACACACACGCCCCACACATCCTTCTTTGATATGCTCATAACCGTGTCCAGTGGATGAACCCAACACTGAGGAAAACGGAGGCGGCTGAGACATTTTTAGCTGGCGCATGGAGGGAAGATCTAACCTGTAATTATGAATTAACCCAAAGTAATAGACATAAACACAAACTCATGTGAAAACACACACACACACTCTCTTACACGCAAACATAACCGAAGATGAAAACACTGACACTTCTAACACACACAACAGCAATTAGCATTTAATTATCAATTTAACTTCATGAGCATTTGTTGTTTTTCATCACACTTTTGTGCCAGAACTGTTGTTATATTATTTTTGAATGGTAAACTATTTCCCTAATTCTCTTAAGTCCCAGGCCTAACTGACGGGCGCCCTGCTCTTCTGGAACACATTAATGTGGACGGCTGCAAATTCACAGCTTAACTCCCCTGCTGTTTTATGAAGGTGATCTTCCATTAAATCGAACTTAATTCCACACAAGAAACCATATTGAGGCTTTATATTTTGTTGCAACAGCTGAGGCAGATTTACAAATGAATTATTAAATCTCCCTTGACATCAAACTTTTTTAACAGGCAGACTGTAAATGGAAATGAATGATAATATTACCAATTAAAATCATAAATTGTTCCAGCCCCAGGCTGGCTCTGGTGGCCGTGTGTTTCCGGGCCGGTTCATTAGGACACGATGGCTCTCTGTTACACCGGGACACTCTAAACAGGACTCTCTCTTTACCTGTAGAGTCAGAGTTCTTCCCTTAAGGGCTGACCTCATTTCATAGAAGAACCAGAAGGAGCAGAACTGGTTTGTCTCTTGAACTCAGTGGACTGCGGGACCTTGTTTTAATTTGTATTTGCACATTACAATGTTAGACATCGGTGAATGCAAATGAATAATTGCCTCAACTTTAAATGTATGAATAAAGGCATACCATTTACACGTGTGTTAAAATAACAGGAAATACAGTTTTATGAAGTTGCATATCACAACTTTTTCCCTGAGCAGCTGTACACGGTTATCACATATTAATAAATAATGAATCAGCGTTTCGCGTCGATAGACCGCCGACAATTTAAACGTACTTCACGTAAATTGACAATTAGGATACAATTGAAGTGTTAATGAAGTGGTCCATTAACACAGGTATCCCAGCTCTTTAGCTACCAGTGTGTGTCAAATCTCATTTTAATTCACCGCGTTTTCTCCACCGTGTGAGGTTTCATCTGCTCAATGTACCTCACCAACAGCTGGTCTCCGCTTGAGGCCTCAGCGAGATGGCAACAAGCTGCATGGTACCGCCGCCGCCGCCGCCGCCGCCGCTCATGGGAAATGTAGTTATTCTGGGAGATGATGGGCTGGTAACCCTCAGTGCCTTCAAATCTCTCTTGTTTTAGACTTTTATGATAAGCGCAGGCCCCGCTGAGATGAGGGCATTTGCAAGCTAATTAGAAGCTAGGTCACCGCGGGTCGCCACGTTGGGCCCGGAAACACGGGCAGAAAGCCCTCGCCTTCCAACCAATTACACGCCTCTGTGGCGCCCGCGCAGGTGACCTTCTCCCTGCCGCTGAGTGACCTTTCTGAGCCGTCCGTGTCATCTCACACATGAGCCGACGCCTGACGGAGGAGGGCTTCATTCACCAAACACATATCACAGGTGAGCCTGCTGGATATCTTTTTAAAGATGTTTCTCGCAAATTTCCGCCATTTCCGCCTAGACGGTTTCTGAAAACAGCTTGAAACTAAGATGGTCACCCGCAGTGATTTCAAGGGACTGTTTTGGAGGGAGAGGAGGAGGACAGGAAGAGGGAGGAGTGTAGGGTCGGAGAACACATGAGGTGTGTGTGTGTGTGTGTGTGTGTGTGTGTGTGTGTGTGTGTGTGTGTGTGTGTGCGAGAGAGAGAGAGAGAGAGAGAGAGAGAGAGAGAGAGAGAGAGAGAGAGAGAGAGAGAGAGAGAGAGAGAGAGAGAGAGACAGAGACAGAGACAGAGAGAGAGAGTGAGAGTGTGCATGTGTGAGAGAGAGTGTGGGTTTGTGTGTGAGAGAGAGAGTGAGAGTGTGTGTGTATGTGTGTTTGCGTGCGTGTGTGCGTGTGTGCGTGTGCGTGTGCGTGTGTGCGTGTGTGCGTGTGCGTGCACGTTGGTTGACATAACAGATATTAGGCCTGACCGTAACACGTAACGCGACTCAAATAACACATTTAAATTTTTAATTTCTCATCTTTCTTCGACCCTTCTCTTCTTCTACATGCAGAACACGGTGAACCCACCCTCTCTCTCTCCTTCCCTCCTTTCCTCCCTCACTCCCTCTCTCTCTCCCTCTCTGATTCCTTCCTCACTCCCTCTCTCCCTCCCTCCCTTCCTCCCTTCTTTCCTCCCTCCCTCTCTCCCCCCCCTCTCCCTCTCTGCTCCCTCCCTGTCTCCCTCCCCCTCTCCCTCTCTGCTCCCTCCCTCTCTCCCTCCCCCTCTCCCTCTCTGCTCCCTCCCTCTCTCCCTCCCCCTCTCCCTCTCTGCTCCCTCCCTGTCTCCCTCCCCCTCTCCCTCTCTGCTCCCTCCCTCTCTCCCTCCCCCTCTCCCTCTCTGCTCCCTCCCTCTCTCCCTCCCCCTCTCCCTCTCTGCTCCCTCCCTGTCTCCCTCCCCCTCTCCCTCTCTGCTCCCTCCCTCTCTCCCTCCCCCTCTCCCTCTCTGCTCCCTCCCTCTCTCCCTCCCCCTCTCCCTCTCTGCTCCCTCCCTCTCTCCCTCCCCCTCTCCCTCTCTGCTCCCTCCCTGTCTCCCTCCCCCTCTCCCTCTCTGCTCCCTCCCTCTCTCCCTCCCCCTCTCCTCTCTGCTCCCTCCCTGTCTCCCCCCCCTCTCCCTCTCTGCTCCCTCCCTGTCTCCCTCCCCCTCTCCCTCTCTGCTCCCTCCCTCTCTCCCTCCCCCTCTCCCTCTCTGCTCCCTCCCTCTCTCCCTCCCCCTCTCCCTCTCTGCTCCCTCCCTCTCTCCCTCCCCCTCTCCCTCTCTGCTCCCTCCCTCTCTCCCTCCCCCTCTCCCTCTCTGCAAGAAGATGGACCAATCGGGGGGATTGAGAGGCCTACACAACGGACACAGACACGAGCACAGTGAACTCTAAACAGATATGCTCAAGCCAAATTGGACTCACTTATAATAATAATAATAATAATAATTGTTATTATAATAATCATAAAAATAATAATCGGCGGATGGCTACTGCATGTCTACCAGATTACACTCAAACTCCAGCATTTAAGTTTGTCCAACAGCTGCTGTGAACTATGAACTATGAACTATGAACTATGACACCACTGCACTGCCTTCAATGCTACTCTCACTTTTGTTCAAAGTGATTTCAAATGATGGGGTATAATCATCTTCATCATCATCATCATCATCATCATCATCATCATCATCATCATCACAATAATCATGACAGCCATCATATTAGAACCTTTGGAGTGCATGGAACTGCTTGGTTATTTAAAAGGTGCCGTGTGTGGGTTCAACCCCCCCCCCCCCCCCCGCCCCCAGCTCCCTGGATCCCAGCCGAGGTGTGATGGTGGAGCTGGAGGTGGATTCAGGCCCCCCAGCTCCCTGGATCCCAGCCGAGGTGTGATGGTGGAGCTGGAGGTGGATTCAGGCCCCCCCCCCCCACCCCAGCTCCCTGGATCACAGCCGAGGTGTGATGGTGGAGCTGGAGGTGGATTCAGGTTTGGGAGAAAAGCTGCCATCTCCTTTTCTGTAGACTTCTTTCTTTTGAGTTTGACGCACCTGCAAGCATTAAGGGGATAAGACATGCGAGCGCGCCGGGATTACTGGCGGAGGATAAGCTATTCTGTGACACATCTGTCTCGGGGTCCAGATGATCCGCACGCAAAGCCTGTTTTCGGGAGGAAATTGAGGAAACGGTTGTTGCTAGGAAACAAGCGACGGTTGCTAAGGAGAGTGTCGCAAACCCCGAGCTCATCGCTGGACTTGGTGGTGTGTGGTTTTCCCGCTGGCCCTGGACCACATGATCCCAGTGGTCGTTTTTCTAACTTTTTTTTTTTACGAATGTTCCCCCATTCACCAGCACAGATACTTTTTGGGAAAAAATGAATATAAATAATGTATGTGCATATTATTTGGTGAACGTGGACATACAATTGGAATTGTTATTTGAAAAAATAACATGGACATGGAGGTTCTTGATAGACTTCCAGAACATCTACATTAGTATTCAGATGCGGTTAATATTTACATTTTCAAGGACCCCCCTTCAAAGTACCCATCGGAGTACGCCTACTCCCAGTTGGGAACCACTGCTGGAGGAGATGACACCGCTCCCTGCCACTACAGTGGGCTCTTTGGGCTCTTTGGGCTCTTTGGGCTCTTGGGCTCTTTGGGCTCTTTGGACTCTTTGGACTCTTTGGGCTGTGGGCTCTTTGGGCTCTTTGGGCTCTTTGGACTCTTTGGTCTCTTGGGCTCTTTGGGCTCTTTGGCTCTTTGGGCTCTTTGGGCTCTTTGGACTCTTGGGCTCTTGGGCTCTTGGGCTCTTTGGACGCATTGGGCTCTTTGGGCTCTTTGGGCTCTTGGGCTCTTTGGGCTCTTTGGGCTCTTGGACTATTTGGGCTCTTTGGGCTCTTTGGGCTCTTTGGGCTCTTGGGCTCTTGGGCTCTTGGGCTCTTTGGGCTATTTGGGCTCTTGGGCTCTTTGGGCTCTTTGGGCTGTGGGCTCTTGGGCTCTTGGGCTCTTGGGCTCTTGGGCTCTTTGGGCTCTTGGGCTATTTGGGCTCTTGGGCTCTTTGGGCTCTTTGGGCTCTTGGGCTCTTTGGGCTCTTTGGGCTCTTGGGCTCTTTGGGCTGTGGGCTCTTTGGGCTCTTTGGACTCTTGGGCTCTTTGGGCTCTTTGGGCTCTTTGGGCTGTGGGCTCTTTGGGCTCTTTGGGCTCTTTGGGCTACAGAGGACATGGACACAGGTGGAGGAAGGGCAAAAAAAGCAGATGGTACGTGCTGACATGGTAGCACTGTGTGTGGTGGTGGCGTGTTTAACCTGTAGGCCTTCATTACCAAGGACCCACAGGTGTGCAGCCTCACCAGCCCCAGACTCTAATCAACCTGACTGGGGCCAGGTGAGGCTGCTTCAACCAGACTCTAATCAGTCTGACTGGGGCCAGGTGAGGCTGCTTCAACCAGACTCTAATCAGTCTGACTGGGGCCAGATGAGGCTGCTTCAACCAGACTCTAATCAGTCTGACTGGGGCCAGGTTTGCTTTATCCAGCCACCAACCACACACACACTCCACAAACAGTCTTCATAAAATGTGGCAACAAAATAAATAAGAAGAAGAAAATGGAGATCGAATTCACAATTCAAGTCTCGTCTGGAACACCAAACACAGATTGACCTCCACGTAAACCTCCAAGTAAACCAACAGCACCAGGGGACAAACCGCTCACAATTAACACAGCGACAAGTGGACTGAAAACCACGCCGGGGGAAACTTGGCAAGCAAAGCGCCGGCCAGCGGTTCAAAATAATAATAAAAGACACAACGACCATCGCTCGATTGGGCGTTGTGTGTTGTTGTAAAGCGGCCGTCCCGGAGGGTTCATCTGGCCGGCGTGGGGCCCGTGTCTGGCAGCGCTCGCTGAACAGAACCCACCAACGGGTCGCAACATGTGGTCACCAGACGGACGGGAACGGTTGGACTGTGCCTGGGTTCTCCTACCAGCCATACTCCCCCCCCCCCCCTCACACCCTCTCTCTCTAGCTCTCTCTCTCTCTCTCTCTTTCTATCTTTCTTTGTCTCTCTCTCTCTCTCTCTCTCTCTCTCTCTCTCTCTCTCTCTCTCTCTCTCTCTCTCTCTCTCTCTCATGATTTCCCTAATATCGTTCAATCTCTATGTCGTTCTGTCATTAACTCTCTCCCTCTCTGTCTGTCTGTCTGTCTGCCTGTCTCTCATCATTCCAAGCACTATCTCTCTCTCACTCTCTCTGACTGTCTCTCTCTCGTCATCTCACTCTCTCTCTCACTCTCTCTGACTGTCTCTCTCTCGTCATCTCACTATCTCTCTCTCACTCTCTCTGACTGTCTCTCTCTCGTCATCTCACTCTCTCTCTCTCTCTCTCTGTCTGCACTTCTACTCTTACCCTATATCTCCCATTTTTATGCCTGTCTCTCACACTGTCTCTCACTCTTCATCTCCCTATGCCTGTCTCTCACACTGTCTCTAACTCAATCTCGCTCACTCTATGTCTCCTGCTAAATAGAACCTTCCACACACACACACACACACAAACACCTGGCTCTTTCCCTCACTCCTCAACCTGAACGCTGATCTCTCAGAAGACGATCCTGGCTCTGAGCTTCCTCCCTGGTGACAACACTGCCAACTCTCACCGTACAACGAAGAGCTGTGTGTGTGTGAGAGAGAGAGCGAGAGAGCGAGAGAGCGAGAGAGAGAGAGAGAGAGAGAGAGAGAGAGAGAGAGAGAGAGAGAGAGTTGGCCCACACACAGGTACGTATATATTTATATATGAATATATGAATGAATTAACTTAAATGCGAGCGTATATGAATGTATGTCATGCATTCTCTCTGTGGAAGACAGACTCAAACCTCCAGTCTTCCACTGCATTCAGTCAGGCAGATACGCCGCTACGCTTTTTTAAATTGAGCTCACTGCTGAGTTCCCTGCTTGTGAGTTGACTTGATTTTTATTGGTCCAAACGGGTCTCTGGCTGCGTCTGATTGGTGGTTACCAATCAGGATGCGTCTGATTGGTCGTCACAATCAGAGACTGGAGATTCATGGACTCCTCCCCTTGGCCTTTGAATTGGACTGTGTGGAGTGTGTGTGGTTGGTGGCTGGTTAAAGCAGCCTCACCTAATCAGTCAGACTGAATAGAGTCTGGTTGAAGCAGCCTCACCTGGCCCCAGTCAGACTGATTAGAGTCTGGTTGAAGCAGCCTCACCTTGCCCCAGTCAGACTTATTAAAGTCTGGTTGAAGCAGCCTCACCTGGCCCCAGTCAGACTGATTAGAGCCTGGTTGAAGCAGCCTCACTTGGCCCCAGTCAGACTGATTAGAGTCTGGTTGAAGCAGCCTCACCTGGCCCCAGTCAGACTGATTACAGTCTGGTTGATGCAGCCTCACCTGGCCCCAGTCAGACTGATTAGAGTCTGGTTGATGCAGCCTCACCTTGCCCCAGTCAGACTGATTACAGTCTGGTTGATGCAGCCTCACCTGGCCCCAGTCAGACTGATTAGTGTCTGCTTGAAGCAGCCTCATCTGGCCCCAGTCAGACTGATTAGAGTCTGGTTGAAGCAGCCTCACCTGGCCCCAGTCAGACCGATTAGAGTCTGGTTGATGCAGCCTCACCTTGCCCAGTCAGACTGATTAGAGTCTGGTTGAAGCAGCCTCACCTGGCCCCAGTCAGACTGATTAGAGTCGGGTTGAAGCAGCCTCACCTGGCCCCAGTCAGACTGATTAGAGTCTGGTTGAAACAGCCTCACCTGGCCCCAAGCTGGTGAGGCTCAGACCTGTGGGTCATTGCTAATTAAGGAACACGGGTTAAAGCAGTCAGGAGATCGCTAGTTTGCACCAAATGTTCTGCTTACTATCAACTACAAACTGTACAATGAAGTGGTTTCCTCCTGTGTCTAGGAGGAGCACCAAGAAGCCATTATATTGGCATGTGGCAGGGGAGATCATCACAGACTGGTATTGGTCTCCTCAACCCTGAGGAGAGGGTCATAGAGAACTAATAGGAAAACTAAACCATGGAATTTAAATGGTAATTTCCAAAAAGTGGATTCTGAAGAGGTTTTTTGTATGCAGAATCACTTAAGTGAATTAACAAGGACATGTTGATGTCCTTGTAAAGCGATAATTGCCTTTAAGGATTCTCCACAGAAACCAGTTTGAAAGCAAGTCACTGTTTGCCATGTAGTATCCTGTGATTTCCATTTTACTGTAGATAATAGGACTTCACAAAGTCTGACCCTTGATCCACCCATCATCAGCTGTAAAAGGCAAGTAGAACATCTGCAAAGACAACACTTCTAAATCAACTTTTTGCGGATTTCATGAATTTTGTCACTCACACGCCTTTATGGAAAGCCCATGATTACAGATAATCCTAAAACACATGCAGCAGCTGGATCAACCATTCCCTTTGATTGTGGCGTAATTAGCACAGCGCAGTCATAGATGTTTACCGTCTTCCGTGACTCCATGACTAATGGATGAGGAATGATTTGACCTATGAAATATTTAAAGGAGCACCCACCCACCCCTTTCCTTCCCCTCCCCTGACATGTGGGGCCCTCTCTCCGTCACACACGGCGATGGAGGAAGTCACCAACACAACAAAAACAACTATGGAAACACTTCATGAATAACCCAAAAGCATTTAGCGCAACAGAAGGCTGGGACCGTTGGTGTCTGCTGATTAATCATTTAGCGGTCATTTGGCGGCCAGTGAATACAGATGCATGTCATTAAGGAACAGATAAGGGACATTGCATATTGAAAACAATCCATGTAGAAAGAATTAGAGTCAAATCATTTGAGTGGGAAGATGAGTGGAACTATTGAAAGTTGACGACATTCGTCAGCGAGAATTTCAGTTTGGACGGAGCCAAACGGTAGCCTGATAACAGACAGAAGGGTCAACTGGTTACACTCATTTCCATCTTCAGTCTGACATTGCCTCTACTCTAACCAATTTCCATGAGCCCGGAGGGGAGCGGAGGCCCATAGGCTACACGGCAGACTTTGGGAATCAAACCCATCGTCTTTCGGCAGGGAGTCAAACAGCCTCTCTCTCTCTCCCTCTCTCTCTCTCTCTCTCTCCTCTCTCTCTCTCTCTCTCTCTCTCTCTCTCTCTCTCTCTCTCTCTCTCTCTCTCTCTTTTGTTTGCATCATAACAAAACAGCCCCCAAAATAGAAAACCTTTGTCACAGTTTCAACTTGCTCCCGTTTCCCAGCGTCAGCCCCACTCGCAGCTTGTGCTAAAGCACGGGGAAAGCTCTGTACGTTCTCACTCACCTTCTCTCAGAATACATTTGAGTTGACGTGTTTCCAAATAACATTCGTCTGTTTTATCGTTTGAACACAGACGAGTACACGTCCCCCCCCCCCCCCCCCCCCAAACAATGGGAGGAACCTATGGCCATTTCTGAAAAGCTGCCAGTCAAAAACATTTTCCCGAATTTTTGGATTAAATCCAAAAAATATTTCAGGGGGACAAAATGTATTTCCCTGTTCCTGTAATGGACCCACTGCCCCTCCCCCTCCATCCGGTCTGCTCATTCTCCGAGATCCAACACTAGGACACCTGCTCCTCTGTTGTGATGAAATCGCCATGGGGACAGAGACGCAGACATGGGACACTGATTACCAGCACGTCAGGCGCTCAGATGGGAGAGTAAAACGCAGAGGGGACAGAGAGAACACACACACACACACACACACACACAGCATCTCCAACTTTCAAAAGTAGAGGGTGGGTGCGTGTGTGTGAGGCAGAGAGAGAGATAGGTGTGTGTGAGAGAGAGAGAGAGAGAGAGAGAGAGAGAGAGAGAGAGAGAGAGAGAGAGAGAGAGAGAGAGAGAGAGAGAGAGAGAGAGAGAGAGAGAGAGAGAGTGAGAGATATGTGTGTGAGTCAGAGAGATAGAGAGAGAAAGAGAGAGAGAGTCAAAGGAAAGGCAATCAGAGGAAGATGCTGATAGGGACTCTTTCATTCAAGTCCTGAAGCTGGAGTCGCGGGCCCCTTGTGAAAGATTCATCAGAGGTGGTGGTGGTGGTGGTGGTGGTGGTGGTGAACCCCAGGTAGGTTTGGGTGGGTGTGACTTTCAGCTTCATCAGCAGCTCCTCGTCTGCAAGGTGTCAGCAGGCTGCCACGGAAACAAGGGAGGAGGAGAGGGGGAGGGGGGGGGGGGGGGCAGGGGGCAGTTGGGAGTTACTGTAGGTGATGCCGTCGTGATTTGAGGGTTTAATAGTTTACGCCTATAACCCCCTCACGTCTGTTCTGAGCCAAAGAGAGTCAGCAAGATTATTAAAGGGGAAGTGGTATCGTTTCACTGTGAGGCGTATAATGAACAATGTTTACCTTCCCTCCATGCTGCCTGAGCCCTGATCTCCCCGCCTTCTTTCTCCCGGATGTCGTGAATAATCTGCACTGAGCTGCTGAGACACAGAAAGCGTCGGCAACAACTGCAGGCGTTCTCCACACTGCATCCCTCATGGGGATGGATGGAGATGAGGTTGGATGAGCTTTAACTTCACTGTCAGCCACACAAAGTGAGGGAGTAGTGAGGGCTCTGTGAGTGAAGGGCCAACCCTGGTTGAATTGAGATATTCATCCTCAGACGGGGGTTAAATACTAGCGTAGTGACTACTGCCTAAGGAACTGGGTTTAATTCACCAATGTCCCCGAGTCAAACCTGCAGGGCATCCTATAGAGCAAGATGCCCTGCCCGTTCAAACCGCTCAATAATCACTTAATTCGATGAAAAAAATGGCTGCTAAATGACGAACCCAAATGTAAAACATTCAAACACGTCTCTATTAAAATACAAAATGAGAATAGCGCCGCTAATCCACGAGGGCTGCATGTGCAGTGCATGTTCAAACCCTCGGATATAACTTGAACACAACTCTCTAACCGCAACCAGGTGAATGCGGTGAGCCGTTACTGAATGTAAATGAGTTCCGAGCAGCTGCTCCTACAAACTGTTCATACAGCAGAATGTTCCGGGCTGTCCTCTTCACACCCGACGCGTTCTCTCCACCGTCTCCGCCGGAGTAAACAAGATACTGCTTGGAAACACATTTCGTACTCTCCTAGTCCGTGGCCTGGGACTAAATAATTGAAGTATAGTATAGCCGGTTAAAGTGCAGAGAGGACAACATTCCCAGGCTGCTTTTTTTCTTTTGCTAGACTTCAGCGGACGCTTTTATCCAAAGTGAGTTCAGATGCTATCAAGGAGCAGGTAGGGGGGGGTGTAAGGTGTCTGTCTACAGTTATATGCGGTGTAGGGGCAGCAGTAATGCAGAGAAACGGGTTCACCAGTCTCTGTGTCCCACATTCAAAGACGAGTGCAGCAGCAGCAGCAGCATATAAAGGCTTGGGCCCACATTCTAGAACATATCTTTCAAATTGTTTCAAAATGTGACCTTCTTCACACAGAAATGACGGTGAGGACGGTAAAGGGACAATGCCGGTCTTCCATACTTATTGTTTGAGTGCCTGTGCGAGTGTGAACCACTGCTATATACGTGTTCCTTCTATGGAAAACTAAGTGGAGGGCTATATAATAGAATACCAAGCTGAAGGCTGATCAGTGTATTGATCGCCGAGCCAGACCATGAAACTGGACTAAAGTAGTAATCTTATCATTTCATCTGCTGCAAAGGGTGCTGTAAATTGATTTTTCCCACAGAAAAAACACCTTATCGCCTTGACGTTATGTGCTTTGGTGGACCGAGAGGGTCTGTGTAGGGGATTAGCCCCACACACAGCTCAACAAAATTACATTATATTAAAAAGTAAAAAATGTATGCATGCATAGGATATATGAAGTATATATATATATATACTGCTATCGCAGTACCGATTCAAATGGTCTGACTGGAGGAAATGGCATGGCAACTGCTGTGCCAGAAAGAGCCAACACAAAGCCTTTAGAGGCAC
>CM051019.1:16124255-16131755 GCA_027704905.1 Muraenolepis orangiensis
ACCCGGAGCCTCACCTGGAGCCTCACCTGGCCTCATCAGACTGATCAGGCTCTGAGGTCCAATACATCTCCCCATGTCCCGTGGGTCTGAGCAGACAGTAAAGCCACCTGGGTGTTAAGGCCATTTGGCGACCCGCTACGAGGCTATTCTTTTTCAATACACAATCAATATTCATAGAGCAATTTGCCTTCAATGATCAATATTCACGACGCAAATTGTGTTTTTGGACAGCCGCAGGATATTACATTAACATATCACAGTCATATTTCTCTTATGGAATGTGCCGACCGAAAGGTCACATAACGACTCTGCTTCGCTGATTGCAGCAGCGATCCCAGTTCAGACATGGTTCTGGTTCTCTAATACTCTGAGGTTTTACGGTTGAATTCTATTAATGAGATTTTTTAAGTTTTCCTTGAGGGAGGACACAAAGACCAAATATGCTTTTCACCAGACGAGTTCGGAATTAATTGACCGAGCGAGAGCGAGCTATCTCTCAACAACTAAATCCTAGACAGAATCCCTGGAGGACTCATGAGACCAAAGCCATTTGAGGCCTGGGGCCTCCCTGGTAAACCTCTAGAGTCCACGGGCTTCCAGAACAGACTCCGGACCCTGTAACAACACACAACTAAACCCCAACGCACTGGACCTGGTTTCAGATCATCTCTTCTAAATGAGAGATCAATTATTCGTTATCTTATTGTTAAGTCATCTCTCTTAGTTTATTTCTAATTGTCCCACACTCAGACTCCTATTGTTCAGTTTAATTGAATTGTAATTGGACCTGACTTTACTTGTTTCTTTTACCTTGTTTTCGATCCATCTCTTGTCGTGTCTATAAAAACGGACAAAGAGAGAAAGTGCCGTAGCTACTGAAATAACATTGATTTGTTTCCTCCATTTGTGTAACAACCTCAACGATGCAGGAATCTAAACTGCACTTACCGTTTTCTCACACACATTTCTCATCGACATCCATTAAATCACATTAAGCAGTTCATAGGACCAGATGTCGAAAGAAGGCCCTCTCCATCACTAAGGACCGCAACCACCCTGGGCTCCATCTCTTCTCCCCCCTACGGTCCAGTCGCCGGTTCCTCAGCATCCGTACAAAGACTACCAGGTTTAAGGATAGTTTATATCCACAGGCAGTGACCTACTGAACTGCTAGGAGTGCTGCCACTATCATAACATGTCATTAACATTACACTATCATAACATGTCATTAACATTACACTATCATAACATGTCATTAACATTACACTATCATAACATGTCATTAACATTACACTATCATAACATGTCATTAACATTACTCTGTCATAACATGTCATTAACATTACACTGTCATAACATGTCATTAACATTACACTATCAAAACATGTCATTAACATTACTCTGTCATAACATGTCATTAACATTACACTATCATAACATGTCATTAACATTACACTATCATAACATGTCATTAACATTACTCTGTCATACTTTTGCTGGACTTTCCGGACTCCTCACAGTTACTGCACTGTACTGCACTGTATTCATGATGCTGCTGCACTACTGGCACTTTAAAATGCTTTTAAATGCTTTTGTACAATTCAACATATATATTGCCCATCAGTCACTTTATTGTTATTTTTATTGTGTACTGTATAGTATAGTATAGTGTTGTATAGTATATAGTGTTCAATCGGAGAATGGGGAGTAAGCATTCCATTGTACTGCATATGTAGAATAAAAACATCTTGAATATTGAATCTTGAATGTTGAATAGAAACATGGGCTCGCATCCCGGTAGAAATGGTGTTCGACTCGCTGCCGGAAGGTACTGGGTTCGATCCCCAATGTCCACAGTACCTGGAGAATGCTCAACTCCTACCTGCTCCTAAAGTGACACATATCTGAATTCAGCATTAGGTCACTTTGGGTCAAAGCGTCTGCTGCTAAATGAAGAAATCAACAGTAGCATGAACACACACACAGGGGCAGACCTGTTCTCACAGACAGTCCTCCACCACTTCTAGTGTTTACCCCCATGTTCCTTCCCCGAGAGAGAGAGAGAGAGAGAGAGAGAGAGAGAGAGAGAGAGAGAGAGAGAGAGAGAGAGAGATGAGAGAGAGAGAGAGAGAGAGAGAGAGAGAGAGAGAGAGAGAGAGAGAGAGAGAGAGGGAGAGAGAGGGCGAGAGATGTGAGTGTGATGAGGAGTCTTCCCACCTTGGCAGCCCACCGCCACCTGGTAATAAGTACACATTTTACACCCCCCCATACACACACACACACACACACACTCACACACTCACACACTCACACACTCACACACTCACACACACGCACAGCCTCATCGATCCTCGAGGGCTGTGCCTCGACATCCTGCAGGCGAGGCAGCAACCCGACGCCGGTGCCCAGGTCTGCTGTCTGGGACCGGACCACGGGCCCCGCAGCTCCTGGGAGACCAGGCTCCAGACGGGGGGGAGGGGAGAAGGGGGAGGGTGGAGGAGTAGGTGGTGGTGGTGGTGGGGAGGTGGTGGTGGAGGTGATGGAGGTGGTGGTGGGTTGGGTGTTACTGGACAGCAGAAAGGTCACAGACAGCACTTAGTGAGTGTGGTGATTTGGACGATGGGAGGGAAGGGAGGGGTAGATGGTAGGATGGATGTGTAGAGTTGTGGAGGGTAACCGGTACAGCTTGTGGATGGACGGAGCCATGAAGGACAGATGGATGAAGGACAGACAGATGAAGGACAGACAGATGAATGACAGACAGATGAAGGACAGACAGATGAAGGACAGACGGATGAAGGACAGACAGATGAAGGACAGCTGAAGGACAGACAGATGAAGGTCAGACGGATGAAGGACAGACTGATGAAGGACAGACAGATGAAGGACATATGGATGAAGGACAGACACATGAAGGACAAACAGATGAAGAACAGACGGATGAAGGACAGACAGATGAAGGACAGACGGATGAAGGACAGACAGATGGATGAAAGACAGACAGATGAAGGACAGATGAAGGACAGACAGATGAAGGACAGACAGATGAAGGACAGACGGATGAAGGACATACGGATGAAGGACAGACAGATGGATGAAGGACAGACAGAAGAAGGACAGATGAAGGACAGACAGATGAAGGACAGACAGGTGAAGGACAGACAGATGAAGGACAGACAGATGAAGGACAGACAGATGAAGGACAGTTGAAGGACAGACAGATGAAGAACAGACAGATGGAGGAAGGACAGACAGATGAAGGACAGACAGATGAAGGACAGATGAAGGACAGACGGATGAAGGACAGACAGATGGAGGAAGGACAGACAGATGAAGGACAGATGAAGGACAGACGGATGAAGGACAGACAGATGAAGGACAGATGAAGGACAGATGGATGAAGACAGACAGATGGAGGAAGGACAGACAGACGGATGAAGGACAGATGAAGGACAGATGGATGAAGAACAGACAGATGGAGGAAGGACAGACAGATGAAGGACAGACAGACGGATGAAGGACAGATGGATGAAGGACAGACAGATCAAGTTCAGATGAAGGACAGACAGATAAAGGACAGCCAGATGAAGGACAGACAGATAAAGGACAGCCAGATGAAGGACAGACGGATGTAGGACAGACGGATGTAGACAGACGATGTAGGACAGACGGAAGGTCTTTTGTTCCACAGATGGGGATGATTCACTATTAGTGGGAATGATTTTCACTGAACAAAACGATTCAAATCATGATGTGACATCTGGAGGAGAACATGTGGCAGGTCACCTCTGCAGCACTGCAGCACTCCGTTCATAATGGGGTCATGAATTTACATTTAAACATTTCCAAATTGCAGCTTCTGCAATTTGGATATTGCACTTTGGCTGCATTGAGATTTGGATGATGTTTTGGATGGTTTAGTTGGAAGCCAGGTGGCTGAGTGGTGTCGAGAGGGTCAGCTTCATGAAGTGACCAAGGCTACCGATTGCTGGCTTACCCCCGAAAATAAACAGAATCTCAAGAAGATGTGGGGTTTATTCTGAGAACTTTTTCAAAGCCCTCCCGGTCGTGTAGCCGAGAGAACATTAACACAAACACCTCATTAAGGAACTTCTACTGCGGCACCCGCTTGCTTATCAAGGTACCACGGCCAGGCCAGGTCACTCGTAATACCCAAATATGAACATAAAAAACATAGCATATTGGTCTCCTCTTATCTCTGTGGTGTCTATATTTGCGCGTAGTGCAGATAAGGGAGTCCATTAGCCTAGTCTTAGCGCGCTGGTACCCACAATATCACTGCTGATTGTCTGTCTGCGTATCATGTTATGCAGCAAGCCTTTCTACGCACATGGAGTTCCTAATGGAAAAATACATTCTTTGAAGTCCATTGTATTATAAAGAGTAATATTATTTTGTATAATACAACACGAGGGTTTGTTTCAACCACATGGGGAGACTTTTTTTTGGAGTTTCTTTATTTTATTCGATTTCTTTCGAATTTTGGCCTTCTTTGATGCCGCAGGCGGCGGTGGCAGCCGGCTTTGTAGTCATGCTTAGTCCCATGCAGAGTTGTGGTCTACGAGGATTCTGCCCGGTTACTGTTATAAATGAGGTCACTTATTTCCTCTTGGATTCTAATGACATTTATTGATGGCTGTAATAGGTTTTCCCCTTTCTTCTCGGCAATAACGGACAGCAGTTTTTCTCTGCTTTTGTTCTGCTCTGCTGTGGGGAGTGATGGTGGTGGGGGCAAGAGAATGAAAGATAGAGAGAGAGAGAGAGAGAGAGAGAGAGAGAGAGAGAGAGAGAGAGAGAGAGAGAGAGAGAGAGAGAGAGAGAGAGAGAGAGAGAGAGAGAGAGAGAGAGAGGCTGATAGGGAAAGAGTGAGCGAGAGGAACAGATTGAAAGATAGTGCGAGATATGGACATGGATTCAAAGAGAGAGCGACAGATTCAAAGAGAGAGAGAGAGAGAGAGAGAGAGAGAGAGAGAGAGAGAGAGAGAGAGAGAGAGAGAGAGAGAGAGAGAGAGAGAGAGAGAGAGAGAGAGAGAGAGAGAGAGAGAGAGAGAGAGGAAGGAAAGGAAAGGATAGAGAAGAAGAAGAGAGAGAGAGAGAGAGAGAGAGAGAGAGAGAGAGAGAGAGAGAGAGAGAGAGAGAGAGAGAGAGAGAGAGAGAGAGATCCCCAGCAGAGCCCTGTCGTCCTAATCCCCTCGGTCGAAAGCAAAGAGTCAATTATTCTTCATTTGTCTTTTATCGGGCCCCTGGCGTCTGGGGACGGAGAGGGCCACTCTGGGGTCTCTGTCAGACACTTATTGATGCTGTCTGGCCACAAGGGCTCATGCCTTGCTCCAGCCAGCGGGACGAAAGAGAGGGCAGGAAGTAGAAGAAGAAGGAAAGGAGCAGTTGTGAGTTGTTTGGCTGCTGTGGAGGTCAAATTGGACGGAGAGAAATACTTTGGGGCCGGTGCGACTTCATGAAAAGGGATAGAAAGTAAAGTTTCTCTGGACAATAGAGAAGATTGGCGTTCGCCCCGGAACGAGTGCTGCTTCCCCCCCGTGCAAACAGACGAGTCCAATCACAATGTTCCCACCGCGGGCCTCGATACACCGGGCCGACACTTACCTGAGAGCCCAGCCGCCGTCAGGGAAAATCTACTGGCGCAGTAAACGCATAAAGAGTGCAACGAAAAGTGATGTTGGATCCACATAATAATACACCAAGCAAGTGTTCAAGCAAGGTTTTCTGTGTCCCCGTCTCTCACTCACACACACACACACACGCACACATTGACACACACACATACACACACACACACACACACACACATACATACGAGCGCTCACATTCACATGCATGCACACACGCACACACACAAACACTGGCACACACACACACACACACACACACACACACACACACACACCGGTGCGCATACACACACACACACACACACACACACACACACACACACACACACACACACACACACACACACCCTGTGTGGATGAATGTTAGCTGTGGCCAACACTAACACGGGTCCAGCCCTCATTTCTCTTCCCTTTTCCAAACCCCCCCTTCACTTCATATTAAGTTGCATACGAAGCGTCCACTGCACTCCCAACCAGCTGAGGCCTTGGACACGTGGCCCAGCATTAATAACCAACGGCGCTTGCTTGGAGGTTTTTCTACACCTTTTTGTTGTGTAATTAAAAAAATAAGATATCATCTTTCATCCAGCACCTCTCGGGTTTGTCCTTGGCTAACATTAAGCTTCGCACCGGTACCGCTGGCGAGTATAAAATGTCTCTTTCGTTGAGCCGATGGAGACCTTTTCCCAGACGGGGGAACGGCTCGGCGTGGTGACAGCTGTTCTCAGGTTACGTGTGCATTACACATTACGCCGTGTGCATTACGGGCGCATTACGCCGAGGCAACAAAGGGAAAGAAACACAAAGACTGACAAGCGGCGGCGGCTACCTGCGACGCAGGTGAGTATACTGGGGAGCCGGAGGAGGTGTTTTTTTAAGGGCCAAGACGGACCCGGGGAGTTTAGACGTCCAGCCGTCCCCGCGTTTGATGCGCACCTCGGACGAGGAAAGATGAAAAGCTCGGGGCCTTTCATCTGCAGGCCCAAATATAAATGAATCGTCTCCGTCTCGGAAAGTTTCTGCGGACGTATGAGTCGACAAATGGGCCAATCTTTAGGCTATAACAAGCACAGAGTGACCGCCGCTCTGCTCCGCTTGGCTTTGCACTTCAAAGTTGCTCTTTAAAAGTTCTTTCAGCTCCGACACTCGTCAAACATCCGCACTGCATATTTTCCTAATATACATACGCACACGCGCACACACACACGCACACACACACGCATGCACACGCGCACACACACACACACACACACACGCATGCACACACACACACACACACACACGTCCCATTAGCGCCTCCTCAGGGGATTATTAGGGCAGCAAGCGAAGGTGTGATGGACGACAACAGGCGGCTGTATTTCTTTTTTAATTAGCCGGGTTTCGGGCCGACCGTTGGTTCCTGGGATGCGGAGGCTGCCTCTAAACGGCCTCGGAGATCGTCACCGGGACTTTAAGTGGAATCGCGCGAGGCCGTGTGCTAGCAAGCACGGCGCACGGAGTGCGTCAAGCGGGGAATACGCAGTAATTTTTTGGCTCAAAAGTGGCTTCATGTTCTCGCAGTCACAAGGATCGAGCAACCATCTTGAATGTGTAGCGATGCCGCGAGGTCAACTTATTGAGTTACGAAGAGGACCTGTGGATCTTCTGATGCATGGAGGTCAGGGGTCGATCTCCAGAGCAGGGGTTCACAACCTTTTCTCGTTTGGAGCTCCTCCAACTAAGATATATTCGAGCTTGGTAGCTATGGTACCTGTGGCTCTGGTCTGTTATTATCACATCATCAGTGACAGAACACATCTCAGGAAAATGGACTATATTTATAGAGCTCTTTTCTGACCCGTTCCCGCTC
>CM051019.1:16136755-16144255 GCA_027704905.1 Muraenolepis orangiensis
TCCTCCTCCTCCTCCTCCTCCTCCTCCTCCTCCACCTCCTCCTCCTTCTCCTCCTCCTTCTCCTTCTCCCCCCTTCCTCCCCCCCTCCTTCTCCTTCTCCCCCTCTTCCTCCTCTCACCCTCCTCCTCCTCCTCCTCCTCCTCCTCCTCCTCCTCCTCCTCCTCCTCCTCCTCTCCTCCTCCTCCTCCTCCTCCTCCTCCTCCCTTCCTCCCCCTCCTCTTCTCCTTCTCCTCCTCCCACCCTTCTCCTTCCCCCTCCTCCTCCTTCTCCTCCCCCTCTTCCTCCCCCCCCCTCCTCCTCCTGCTCCTCCTTCTCCTCCTTCTCCTCCTTCTCCTCGTCCCCCTCCACCTCCTCCTCCTCCTCCTCTGAGGAGCTCAACACTAGCCAAGCTAGTGAATGCTAGATAGGCTGCAGGGCTCTGTCTGATCTGCTGATGTCTCCTCCATTACTCATCAGCAAGCTGGCAGTTGGTAATAAAGGACATGGCAGAATCTCAAAGTTTTTGGCCATTTTGCTTCAAAGTAAAAGCGCTAGTAGGATGAAGTGGGAGACATATCGTAATAGACAGACACGGTCAAACAGGTACGAGGCGATGCTACGTAATGACAAAGTACTGTTGGTTCAAAGAAGCATTCAGTACCTCACTCGTGTGCCTTCCGGAGCATTCCTGAAGAAAAGGTCCATTCACAAAGCACTTTTTAACTATAAGTGGAGGGCTTTTGAAATGACAGAGGTAAATACACCAAAACAAGCTAAATAAAATCTATTTTTTATTATAAATCTTATATTTAATTGCAGTTTCTTCTTGCGATTAATCACAATTTCGTCCTTGAATATGTTCAGCCCAATATCTGCATTTTGTAAGATTGAAAGATGTGTTTTCTTTTCACAGGAATGTTAATTCACTGGTTGTCTCGATTCAGAACCATAGGACCATAGAACACACAGAACACAACATTTAACACCATAAATCATACAGCAAATGAGTACGATTCAGATGTGGTTTATTAGCCACATGTATAATAAGGTAAAGTGTACAATGTACAGTGAAATGTCATTATAGTATAGATTATATTATATATTTACTATACTATAGATGTGGTGTATTTGTCACATGTATAACAAGGTACAGTAAAATGTCATTATATGATATATTATATATTTACTATGCTATAGATGTCGTTAATTAGTCACCTGTATAATAATGTAAAATTAAATGTTATTATAATATATTATTATTATATATTATATTATTATTATATATTATACATATACTATAGATGTGGTTCATTAGTCACATGTATATTAAGGTACAGTGAAATGTTATATTATAGATTACATATACTATACTATAGATGTGGTTTATTAGTCATATGTATAATAAGGTACAGCGAAATGTTATTATATTATATATTATATATATACTATACTATAGATGTGGTTTATTAGTCATATGTATAATAAGGTACAGTGTACATTGTACAGTAAAATGTGTTTGGAATTATTTATTACAAAATACAAAAAACACAAATGTACATATTCATATATATTATGAATATATTTGCAGAATAAATATATAATAATAATATATATATAATATACATATATATAATATATATAATATGAATGAGTACGAATATAGCAGTATTTATACCAGTTTTACTGTATACATATACATATTAAGTGTAGGTGATTGTTATTGTTATTATTATTGTGTTGTGTATTTTTGTGCAGGTAGATAAGAGAGATAAGAGATCACGTACTCTTTTTCAATCTAATCAATAATGGTTTGTGAAGTGATTCAAAACATCCAATGCCAGCCAGAGCCGAACAACAGGACAGCATGAGCCCTTCTGCAGGCCGTTCTGTTGCCGTGGTATCCTTGACAACCACAGTACCTAAGAAGCGTTGATTCTCTCTCTCTCTCTCTCTCTCTCTCTCTCTCTCTCTCTCTCTCTCTCTCTCTCTCTCTCTCTCTCTCTCTCTCTCTCCTCTTCCTCCTCCCATCCTTCTCCTCCCCCTCCCCCTCCTCCTCCTCCCATCCTTCTCCTCCCCCTCCTCCTCCTCCTCCTCCCATCCTTCTCCTCCCCCTCCTCCTCCTCCATCTCTCCTCCCCTCCTCCTCCTCCTCCTCCTCCTCCTCCTCCTCCTCCTCCTCCTCCTCCTCCTCCTCCTCCTCCTCCATCCTTCTCCTCCCCCTCCTCCTCCTCCTCCTCCTCCCATCCTTCTCCTCCCCCTCCTCCTCATCTTCCTCCGCTCCTCCTCCTCCTCCTCCTCCTCCCTCACCTACTCCTCTTCCTACCCCTCCTCCTCATGTGTATCACGAATATCATGCATGCATACATCTATATAATGTTTATACAATTTCAAACGTCAAGTAACTAAGGTAGCGTGGACAGTGGTACGACCCGCCGCGTCGTGAAGGAAACACTGACATCACGACAGTGAAACACATTGACCTTTGACCTCAGCTCAGGTCACACCCCCCCCCCCCCCCCAAAGGTCAGCGAGGACAGCGAAACGTTTTTGTTCGCAAACAAAAAGGCAAGTGACCATAAACAGCGGCGTCACGTTCCGCAGGACCAATTCCGGTTCGCCCTCCAAGCGATGGTCTTGTGGCGGAGCGACAGGTGTGCGTAATCAAACCCCAGGTGTCCATAATTACACCACAATTACACGGACGATGAGCAATGTTCCACCAGAAAAGATAAAACACAGACGAGGTATCAGTGGGGGGACGCGTTAAACGAGTGTCATCGTAAAAAGGTTTACGAGCGGAAGATTATTCACGTAAAAAATCCACAGTCCGTGGGAGGAAGTGTGTGTGGGGGGGAGGGGGGAGTGTGTGTGTGTGGGGGGGAGGTTCTGGATGTCAGTCGGAGGGATTGAAAGCCCTCCGAGGACCTCCGCGCCGCACAGGAACCCATCCGCAGAGGTCACCGCCGCCGGGAGATTGGGACGGAAACTGACCTGTGCTTTTCCGTATAAATCAATAGCGGGCCGTGTGCTGCCATAAATCCCGCCGTCTCCGATGACTCGGGGCCCGGCGCTCACACCCTCGCGCGCAAAACAATCGCCGTCCCTCACGTCAAAACAGCCAGAAGCGATCAGCGCCACACGGAGCTGCCGGCAGCGCTCGGGTGATGATGTGGGCTGAATCTGAGCCCGACGGGGCCGGCTAGAAATACAAAGCATGAGGCCCTTGACGGTGACCCGGTGAACCCCCGGTGAGACGCAGAGCGGGAGCAGGGCCTTGTCCGGGTTGATTACGGTGTGTGACAGGCCGGGAGAGATGTACACCATGTTTCCTCCAGAGGAAGGGCGTGTGTATGATGTGTGAATACATACTGCAGAAGGACTCGTTTGAACTGACGTTCACGGTTTGTTCAAACTGCCAGCCTTTGAGGCCTCATTGAGAGATGTACAATGTATTGATTATAATATCACGTCGTGAAAGTTGATTCAGTGTCGTGAAAGTTTAGTGTCACTAAAAGACACACAGATGCCCCGGGTCAGATTGAGCAGGTGTTCCTTCTTGATGGGACAATCTTTCAAAGTCATCTGTTAAAAGTTTTACCGACATTTTGGGTGACATTCTGCGACAGACGGTCCGTAACGGCGGCAGAGCTCGGGGTCAGCTGACAGCGAGCTGCCAATCAGTCCCAACTGCTCCACCCGTACGGTGCTTAACCAACCCTCCCGCCCACACACCCTGGGAGAGAAAATTGCGAAAATTGTGACTTTGGGGTTCCGAAAAGGTGTCCTATCAGATGAAGGTGAGTTCCATAGGTCTGCAATGTTTTTGTGGCCAGCCGCTCGAAGAAAGGCAGCCATTTCATGGCTGAGCAGGTCCACTGTTGATAGCGATCGCGTCGCCAGCGATCGTTAGAACCTAGTCGCCTCACTTGAGCGCATCAATGGCCCGAGTTCCACAATTTGGAACTCAGACATCCTCCTTCCTACCTGCTAGTGGTTGGGCAGGAGGAGGAAGAAGCCGTGTAGAGCCTAGAGACAGCAGAGCAGGATGCTGACTGTTGACCTTCTGACTTTGCTTCATGGGCGTAAGTCTAATGGCGTCTCTTGAAAACATCTCCAAAGCCCTTCATGTGTAGGCGCACACGTTGACTGATCCTTGGTCCGATTAGACCGCGTGTTGGGATGGGCGTGGCGGTGATGATGATAACAGTACACCAACCGTTTTTGTTTTTGGCTGTGCTGTGTGTGTCTATGAAGCAGGGGGCTACAGTTTCATCACCATTACAGGGTTAGAGACATGTTCAGACCAGGCCTTGGTGCCCACTACCCACCTGTCACCTGTCACCTGTCACCTGTCACCTGTCACCTGTCATCTGTCATCTGCCCACCTGCGACGCAAGGAACACCATGGAATCACAGAGCGTACCCAGTGTGTGTGTGTCTGTACATATATTATATATAAAGTATATACATGTCTATACATACAGTATAGACATGTATATACATACAGTCTATACATGTCTATACATACAGTATAGACATGTCTATACATACAGTATAGACATGTATATACATACAGTATATACATGTCTATACATACAGTATATACACGTCTATATAAACAGTATAGACATGTATATACATACAGTATAGACATGTATATACATACAGTCTATACATGTCTATACATACAGTATAGACATGTCTATACATACAGTATAGACATGTCTATACATACAGTATAGACATGTATATACATACAGTCTATACATGTCTATACATACAGTATATACATGTCTATATAAACAGTATAGACATGTCTATACTGTTTGTATAGACATGTATATACATGTCTATACATACAGTATATACATGTCTATATAAACAGTATATACATGTATATACTGTATATAACAGATATATAACGGTGTGGGGGGGGGTGGCGGGGGTGGGGGGGGGTGGAGCTCCGGAATGAGGTGTTCTTCTGGAGGACGATGATATACTGGGGCTGTTCACACTGGGGGGGGGGGGGGGGGGGTGGGGGCTTGATGCATTTTTTATGCCCCAAACCAGAGAGAGAGAGGGGAGGGGTGAGGGTGGGGTGGTGGGGTGGTGGTGAGCTTCTCACCTTCAATTTTAAAAGTGTTTGCTCAGCAAACGGCTCTCAAAGCTAATAAAATAAGAGAGCGTCTGATTTAAAACGGCGCGAGGAGACGTCTGTCAGTGGCGGGAAACGCCGTGCTCGGGTCCCCTCCATCTTGATAATTAAGACCTGCTAAGATGGCGCCCAACCCTAACCGCCACGGGGGTGGGGGGGGGGGGGGGGGTGGGGAGAGGTCTGAGAGCACCTCCTCTGTGATTTCCCGTCATCCTTGTTTTCTCCACGTGCCAACACCCCTCTGTTTGATTAACTGAGTGTTTCGGTCAATGTGTTGTTTTACTTAAGTCGTATCCACATAGATTTGCACACCCAGCACACTGGGTGTGCAAATGTCGTTATGCCCGATTGGATATGAAATCGTTAATTAGAATTGTCTCTATTCAAATGCATGCAGATTCTAAATGATACACATTGTTAATTTGAACTTAAAATGTGTCCGTTTCATAATGGGCCAAAGCCAGCCCAGCAAACAAATCCATTAAAGTGTCGTTTGTCTACAACTAGTCTGAGCAGTCAATGGGAAAGAGAGAGAGAGAGAGAGAGAGAGAGGAGAGAGAGAGAGAGGAGAGAGAGAGAGAGGAGAGAGAGAGAGAGAGAGAGAGAGAGAGAGAGAGAGAGAGAGAGAGGAGAGAGAGAGACAAACTTTCCCGGAATGAGAGCCAGACAACTTTCCGGACAAAGAGAGAGAAACTTTCCGGACAGAGAGAGAGAGAGAGAGAGACAGACTTTCCGGACAGAGAGAGAGAGAGAGAGAGACAAACCTTCCGGAAAGAGAGAGAGAGAGAGACTAACTTTCCGGACAGAGAGAGAGAGAGAGAGAGAGAGAGAGAGAGAGAGAGAGAGAGAGAGAGAGAGAGAGAGAGAGAGAGAGAGAGAGAGAGAGCGAGAGACAAACTTTCAGCTCAGACAGCAGAGAGGCAGAAGAAATGTTCAGCGAATAAAGACAAAAAGACACCAAATCGAATCCAACCGTAACTTTTGGCGCCGACTGAAAAAGCGTGCGAGGGAGGGAGGGTCAGCAGGGAACCTGCGGGGAGTTAGTGTTGAGCAAGACAAAGCACACGTTGGCCAGACTCTGGTCCTGGGCTCTCTGTGAAGTATTAAGGGTGATAAATAGGCTGCGGATGTTGTAACTGAACCTCCCGTTATCCAGGGGGGACATGAAGAGGGAAGGTAGCCGGTTGGGGGAGGTAGAAGTCCTCCTCTATGAATAAATAATAACACTAAACTGTATTTGTGAGGCGCCTTTTACGGCAAAACATTGTAATAACGCAAGATTACAATGAGCGATAACATTGTTATTGTAATACACGTCGTCAATCCACTCAGTGTACATTATCCTTCATCCACTATGAAAGGAATATAAATTGATTATAGAATCTGTGGTGTTAAGGTGTTTAGGTATTTAGTATTATTGAATGAAGTTGTTGGTTTGTTCTGTTTATAAACACACACAAGGACAGACCTGGGCTGCCCTTGGTTAACCCTCGACTGAAGCTAAAGCTCACCAGTTCACTAACCCTCGACTGAAGCTAAAGCTCACCAGTTCACTAACCCTCGACTGAAGCTAACGCTCACCAGTTCACTAACCCTCGACTGAAGCTAAAGCTCACCAGTTCACTAACCCTCGACTGAAGCTAAAGCTCACCAGTTCACTAACCCTCGACTGAAGCTAAAGCTCACCAGTTCACTAACCCTCGACTGAAGCTAAAGCTCACCAGTTCACTAACCCTCGACTGAAGCTAAAGCTCACCAATTCACTAACCCTCGACTGAAGCTAAAGCTCACCAGTTCACTAACCCTCGACTGAAGCTAAAGCTCACCAATTCACTAACCCTCGACTGAAGCTAAAGCTCACCAGTTTCACTAACCCTCGACTGAAGCTAAAGCTCACCAGTTCACTAACCCTCGACTGAAGCTAAAGTTCACCGGTTCACTTTGACACGTTGATATTGATTGATCCTGTCCCTCAGGGTCTCCATGCGTGTGATTAAAATGTGCTCCATTGTTCAAGTGTTTCCTGGTGCGTCTTAAAGGAGGTGGGTCTCCCCCCCCTCTCTCCTTCCCCCTCTCTCTCCACCCCCCCCTCTCTTTCTCCCCCCCCCCCCCTCTCCCCCTCTCTCTCTCCCTCCCCCTCTCTCCTTCCCCCCTCTCCCCCTCTCTCTCTCTCCCCCCCCTCTCTCCCCCTCTCTCTCTCCCTCCCCCTCTCTCCTTCCCCCTCCCTCTCCCCCTCTCTTTCTCCCCCCCCTCTCCCCCTCTCTCTCTCCCTCCCCCTCTCTCCTTCCCCCTCCCTCTCCCCCTCTCTCTCTCCCCCCCTCTCTCCCCCTCTCTCTCCCTCTCTCTCTCTCCCTCCCCCTCTCTCCT
>CM051019.1:16149255-16151755 GCA_027704905.1 Muraenolepis orangiensis
TTTTATTTGCCATAAGCACATAAGTACAATGGAATGCTTACTCCCCCATTCCCTCCCCCGAGATGTCCAGAGAGACAAATAAAAATATAAATAAATGGGGCCGGACTGAAAGCGTTTGTTGCGTTGTTTACAAGATTTAAGATTCAAGATTCTTTACTGTCCGTTTGTAACAAGAACAATGGAATGCTTACTCCACATTCACTGAAATTCATAAGATGTTATGCTATACTACATTATACTATACTATACTATACTATACTACACTATAAACAACTCTATATATACTATATCCTAAATAGAATAATATTTACTATAAACAACGCCATATATTATCTACTATAGTCTATCATTTATAAACTATAAACAATATATATATATATGTATATATACGTATACACAATAAAATAACAATAAGTGTCTCATGAAAGATATATTCCTATGGCGGATGGTGCAAAAAGCATTTTAAAGTGCCAGTAGTGCAGCCCGTAGTGAGTGATAGCAGCATCATGAACACAGTGCAGTGACGGTGATGAGCCCAGAACGTCCAGTGTGTGTGTGTGTGTGTGTGTGTGTGTGAGAGGGGGGGGGGGGGGGGGCTCCTGTATCCCCGTAGAGATTAATGGAAATGTACGCTTAAAAATGTCTTGTGATATTATATTTTTGCAGGAAGAGGCTAGCACGTACACTTGGGGGAGAACAAAGGAAGTGGAGGTGAGGGGGTGAGGGAGGGGGTGAGGGAGGGAAGGAGGGAGGGGGAGGGAGGGACGGAGGGAGGGAGGGGGTGAGGGAGAGATGGAGGGAGGGAGGGAGAGATGGAGGGAGTGAGTGAGGGAGGGAGGCGGGAGGTTAGGGAGAGAGAGATGGAGGGAGGGAGGGAGGGAGAGATGGAGGAAGGGAGGGAGGAGGTGAGGGAGAGAGGGAGAGAGAGATGGAGGGGGTGAGGGAGAGAGGGAGGGAGAGATGGAGGGAGAGAGTGAGGGAGGGAGGGAGTGAGGGGGTGAGGGAAGGAGGGAGGGTAAGGTTGATGGACACAAATCCTAAACCTCTGTAACTACGCTGCTCTGTCTGGATTAATTCTTTGATCTCCACCCCCCCGCTGAGAGGGAGGGGGAGGGAGAGAGGGGTGAGAGAGAGGTGGGGGAGGGAGCGAGAGGGGTGAGAGAGAGAGAGGGGTCAGAAAGAGAGAGGGGTCAGAGAGAGGCGTCAGAGAGAGGTAGGGGGAGAGAGAGAGGTGGGGGAAGAGAGGGGTGAGAAAGAGAGAGAGAAGTGGTGAGAGAGAGAGAGGTAAGGGGGGACGGTGGATGGGAGAGAGAGAGAGGTAAGGGGGGGGAGAGAGGGTCTGTGAAAGGTGGTTGTCACGGCTTTGGTTTTCTTTTTAGGTGAGCTAAAAGCTAACCCCAACTTTACATAACAATTGTGTCCAGATGTTTATTTTATTATATTGTCACTTACTTTATTCTAATTATAATTATCCATTTTGTTTTCATTCATATTTTTGTATGTAAGCTGCTGTAAAGCCTTCATTTCCAGGATGAATATAGTACCGTATCTATCAAGAGAATGTGTGTGTGTGTGTGTGTGTGTGTGTGTGTGTGTGTGTGTGTGTGTGTGTGTGTGTGTTTGTGTGTATGTGTGTGTGTATGTGTGTGTGTGTGTGTGTGTGTGTGTGTGTGTGTGTGTGTGTGTGTGTGTTTGTGTGTGTATGTGTGTGTCGGCCTGTATAAATGTGTGTCTGTCTGAGTGTTTGTGTGTCTGAGTGTGTGCGTGTGTGTGTGTGTGTGTTTGTGTGTCTGTCTGTGTGTGAGAGAGAGGGACAGAGAGAGAGAGAGAGAGAGAGAGAGAAGGGGAGGGAGAGAGAGAGAGAGAGAGAGAGAGAGAGAGAGAGAGAGAGAGAGAGAGAGAGAGAGAGAGAGAGAGAGAGAGAGAGAGAGAGGGAGAGAGGACAGACAAAGAGCATTAGAGAGAAATACGGGGGGGAGACAGATACCATTCATCATCTTTTACCCTTCACATAAAACATGCTACTCAGGATATCACACCAGTCACACACACGTATGAGAGACTCTCTCATACGTGTGTGTGTGTGTGTGTGTGTGTGTGTGTGTGTGTGTGTGTGTATGAGACACAGTCTCTCACATATGTGCGTATGAGAGAGACATGCAGGGGTCGATAAGTATCAGCCTTAACCAAGGTCAACACAGCAGGCTGCCAGTACAATATAAACAAATGTGATGCATTGATAGTTTCCTCCATTTGTTCTCTCCAGGCGTTCAATCGCCACGAGTGAACCTGAACTGAAGCACATTTCTGGACGCCATGTTGGGGGGGGGCTTCTGGGCAGACATCCATTTAAAGTTCTCTCAGTGGCCTTATCAGAAAACTGTTCTCCGTTCCGACCGGACCATCGTCTAACCCTCTTCAGAACCAGGAGGCTGTTGTCAAAGTGTGTTGCCTGGAATGCAACATCGTTCGGTGCAATATGATCTTTTGTAGATGTTTC
>CM051019.1:16156755-16166755 GCA_027704905.1 Muraenolepis orangiensis
GTTTTTTTTCACTATAATATGAGATAAGATAAGATATATATATATATATCAATATATCTATAAGATCTAAATGAAGCATCTTCCAATAGTTGTAACCGGCTGGGCAACAGACATAATGATGTAACCACACATGCACACACACACACACATTCCCTGGCCAGACTTCTATATACTCCACGGTGAATATAACATAAACACTCAATCTTAATGTTGCATGAGAATTGCCTTCCACTACCTAATCATTCCTTTTATTACAGATATTAAATTGAATAGTTATCTTGCCATTCCCCATTATAGATGTTTCCAACTGGTTCTGTAAGCCAATACCGATAGCCAATGTGTTTTTGCACAAATTGCTTTATGATTACCGTTGGCGACCGGGTTCCAGACGTCTTGTTTTTCCAGCTGCAGGACAGCTGTTCTCAGCCGGTGACCTTCCGCTACTGTTCCCGCCATTAACGCCATACAGAACGGGTCATGGCGCATATGCTCGCTCTGCTTTATAAACGCCATCATAATTAAGATAATACAAAAAAATGGTCTGTATACGTGAAGGTAACTACACTTGTCAGTTTGAAGGTGACGATGGATGAACCGGCTTCCTGATTCCACTGTTAAACGGTTCCAAAGGGTTTTGTGTATTCAGCTGGTCAAGATGTCCGTAAACCTCGCCCCCCCCGGAAAATTCCATGGTTCCACTAAAACAGGATATTAATCTGATTTGAAAATGATATGGCTCCGAAACCTGCAGAAATTACCACAACATATTAGCTGCAGTGATAGCCTTAGGTTTCCTATTAGAAACCTGCCTGAGATCTCTGCTTTATATAAAGAGCATCATGGCCAAAGATACAAAACAAATAGAATAGAGTATCTAGTTTTATTAGAACCAAAGAGAGATGACCTCAGAAGGACCTCGTCAATAAGCCTGGTGATCGTCTGTGCTTCATGAAGGCAAAGCAAAAAAGCTCTAACCCAGAACCCATAGACACAACGCAATGTCTTAAACACACATAAAAACACTTTCTGTGTTTATAGAAATGGTCCAGCTATTGTGTGTCTGACTTGCTATGTTCGTCGTTGCTGATCTTTGTTCTCAGTTCTCTGGCAACGGACACAAAAATCCAAACCCTTGAGACGATGAAAACCTTGGACCTTCCTCTCAGACTCTCTCAGTAAACACATGAATAGTAATGATGAGAACGGAGCGCTCCGGAGCACACCTCTAAATCACATTCATGGAGCAGAGATGAAGCCTACGCCTGCTGCGCTTTGAGGCTAACACTAACATGGGCGCCAGAGCTACCACGCCTTTAACCCCCTCCCTCCCCCTCAGCCCCCCCCCCCCACGCCTCTTCCCCAGCCTCCCTCTCAGCCTCCCTCTCAGCCTCCCCCCGCCTCCCCCCCAGCCTCCTCCCCCTGACTCTCCCCCAGCCTCCCCTCAGCCTCTCCCCCCGCCTCCCTCTCACTCTCCCCCCCCCGCCTCTCCCCTGCCTCTCCCCCAGCCTCTCCCCTCAGCTCCCCTCTCAGCCTCTCCCCCCCGCCTCCCACTCAGCCTCCCCCTCAGCCTCTCCCCCAGCCTCCCCCTCAGCCTCCCTCTCAGCCTCCCCACCTCAGTCTCCCTCTCAGCCTCTCCCCCAGCCTCCCTCTCAGCCTTTCCCCCAGCCTCCCTCTCAGTCTCCCCCCCGGTCGGTGTGTTCTTGGATTGGTACGACCCTATTGATTTACACCGTAGTCCTTCTCCAGCCAAGGTGCTTGGAAACGCTCCTATCACAGCAAACAGTCCATCCAATCCAAACTGAAAGCCAGACGAGGCAGACAGGCAGGCAGACAGACAGGCAGGCAGACAGACGGGCAGATAGGCAGGCAGGCAGACTGGCTAGGCAGGCAGACAGACAGACAGACTGGCAATGCAGGCAGACAGGCAGACTGGCAAGGCAGGCAGACAGACAGACTGGCAATGCAGGCAGACAGGCAGACAGGCAAGGCTGAGGGGAGAAATGATGAACAGCTCCATTGTAAACAACTCAGTAGAAGGGCTGCCCTGCATCTGGAATGGGTGTGGGAGTGTGTGTGTGTGTGTGTGTGTGTGCGTGTGTGTGTGTGTGTGTGTGTGTGTGTGTGTGTGTGTGTGTGTGTGTGTGTGTGTGTGTGTGTGTGTGTGTGTGTGTGTGTGTGTGTGTCTCATGTGAGAAGCCATAAGCAAACAGCTCATCACATCCACAGATGGCTCCCGGATCCAAAGGCAAATGCCAAGAAGGACCGAGGGTCTGAGACGACAGACGCAACCTGCTTTTGGAGGGGTCAGAGGTCAGAGGTCACGGGACGACGGGACGACGGGGCGGTGACGACGGTGATGAGGGGGAGAAGACTCCGGGACCCTCACTGAGCGCTGGAGCACGGAAGTCTGGTTCGCTTTAATGTCAACCATCAGATCAGGGTTGGTTATTGTCGGATGTGTTTTGGCTGCGTGGTTCTTATTCCGTGAATGTGGGGAGGAAACTGGGTCACACAGCTAATACTATATGTTAGGTTGGTTATTTTGTTGAAGGGGGGTTATGGGGGAGGGGGGGGGGGGGAGGGGGCGTTTTATTAACATTTCAATGAGATTCCAAATGTGCCACTGACCTATTTCCCAGGTTTCTGGCACAGGAGTCTCAGATATGATTAAATAAAAAGCCCTCGCCTCCCTCACCGGAATGGAACCTCACACGGAGGTAATCAAAAGTACAGTTGCGTCTTTGTTCATTTCACGAGGAAACACATTCAAACGGTTCTTTTGGGGTTGTTTTGTTTTTTTTCAAAGTCGTCTTTGTAAAATCCTCCCCGTAGGCAAAGTGTTTAAGTTAAGGTTATTCCCGGCTCTCTGAAGGAGAAATAAACCCTGATTAGCTTCCCCTTATCTCCTTTCTGTGCAAACGCAAAGCGTTTGAATGACCCCACTCGGGTCCTCTCCAAAGGTGTCTGAGGAGAACTAGCAACCGTCCATCTCCCATCTCATTCTCATGGAAATTCATTCAGAGTCCATTGAGGGGGGGGGGGGGCATCCATTTATGTCGAATTTACACTTAGAAAGTTTGCAAATTCGAGGGTTTTGTTGGACTCAAGTGTGAAATGACAGAAACTCTTGACAACTATCCTGGCAGCCAGGTGGAGAATATCTGGAATTTCAATGAATTCCTTAAAGTTAGACGACTGCAGCGAGTTGTTGTGGGCTAGGCTCCACATGCAGGGAGAGACTACAGACCAACGCCTTAATGGACGCTCTCACTCAGCTAGGACATGTAGCTCGTAGCATGTATGCTCTTTACTAGTTCATTCATGTTCCTGAAACCATGTATATATATATTATATATATATATATATATATATATATATATATATATATATATATATACAATATATATAATATACCATGTGAATGAGCAACACAGTAGAGTAGAGTGTTGTGTCGGAGGGGAAACTTGTGAGGACAGCCGTTCGAAAGTTCGGCGAGGTTGGACAGATTTGCGAGCTGAATTTACGGTCTACGCGTCCCGCAGGCTTGGCTGGCCTGACTCCGCCCCTCTGGGACACGCTGGGGTGTAAAACCAATTAGCCCCCAGCTTTGTACTTCAAAGCTTCCCATAAAACATTATCATTTAAGATAAACGGAGGCACATTTATTTGGGAGACGATTTTTGCATATGTATGTGGGCCAGTGAGTCAGCTGCATCTGTTTGTTGGGGCAAAGTGTGTGTGTGTATGTGTATGTGTATGTGTATGTGTGTGTGTGTGTGTGTGTGTGTGTGTGTGTGTGTGTGTGTGTGTGTGTGTGGTGTGTGTGTGTGTGGGCGTGCATGGGTGCGTGCGTGCGTGCGTGCGTGCGTTTGCACGTTTGTTTTGGTGTCTGTCTGTGTACACATAATAGGAGGAGGATGTGTTTAAATAAAGGAAAGAGAGTGATTCATTATCCATTCTGCTCCAGTGAAACATTAACATATCAAAGGATGGAGCTGTAGATGAAGAGCAGTCGTCAGCCTCAGCACCATTAGGGTTGATATGTGAAGCCAGCGCAGTCGGCGATGACACCCGATTAGGCTCCGGCTGACAATACATTCATCTGTGAAGACATCCACGTTCCCTCCCTGCTAAAGTACGACGCATCGATAAATATTGCAGAATCTGAATCAGAATGCCTTTCCTCTTATGGCGCAAGTACAACATAATTGGGGAAGCAATCGTCACAGACACTCTGGACACACGACAGCAATTTTAAATATGCATCATTTAAAAACTAAACTAAACTAAATAAACCGATTTTACATTACCAAATGAGTCATCTTTCTGTATACATATTGCAGTGGCCTATATGTACGGTAGAGCCAGTGAGAAAATTCACAAAGACGTGGTGTAAACATATAACTAAGTAATTACCTTTCATAAACATCTATTACATATTTCGGCCGCTGGCCTTATAATTAAATGTGTTTGTTGCTAGGGAATAGGAAAGGAGTGCAGAGACCACAGGCTTACAGCTGGGCTTTATTTATGGAAGATGTTTGAGCTTTGCGTGTTCAAACGTTTAACGGCGGCTGGTCGCCTCAACCCTTGCTAGTGTGTTAGCCTTTTAGCGCCCCAGGGCTCCACCTGCTGCGCTATGCTACATGAACACATATAGAATACATTACAAATATGTTGTTTGTTGTTTCCCACACGCGGTTTAATCAACACCGGGACTCCCCTGGGAGCCCGAAACAAATTAATTTCCAGCGCGAGAAGTGGGTGTCGTCAGTAATTACTGCACACGTTAACGCTGAGAAACACTTCAGATATTAACGACCTGTACGGGACTCTCTCCCCGACACGCAGGTTTCTGCTTCGTCACACACACACACACACACACACACACACACACACACACACACACACACACACACACACACACACACACACACACACACACACACACACACACACAAACAAACACACGCACACATACATACATACATACATGCACGCACGCACGCATGCACAAACACACGCACGCACACATACAAGCACACACACAGCCCACGACACACACACACACACAAACACACACACAAGCACATCCCCGACCCCATACACAGCCCCAACACACACACACACACAAACACACACACAGCACATCCCCCGACCCCACATACACAGCCCCCAACACACACACACAGACACACACACACACAGCCCCCGACACACACAAGCACCCACTTGCGCGCATAATCACACACACACACACACACACACACACACACACACACACACACACACACACACACACAGGGTCCCGGTTTACTGCTTGCATTGCAGTTAATGAAATGCGTCGTCTGAAGCTGCAGAACTCCAACGTAAACATAGGAGCACACCATCGACGGCGTGTCAAGAGATCGAATCGGCGGAAATCCGTCAAACCACCGCCCCTAACCTCCTCTGACCCCGCCCCCTAACCTCCTCTGACCCCGCCCCCTAACCTCCTCTGACCCCGCCCCCTAACCTCCTCTAACCCCGCCCCTAACATAATTTAACCCCACCCCTAACATCCTCTGACCCCACCCCCCCTAACCCTTCTCTGACCCCGCCCCTAACATCCTCTGACCCCGCCCCTGAACGATATGTGACCCCGCCCCCTAATATCATCTGACCCCGCCCCCTAACCTTCTCCGACCCCGCCTCCTTACCTCCTCTTACACGTGGCCCCGGCCTCAACGCGCTCCTGCTGTTTGTTTTTCCTCCGTCTTTTCTTTTTTCCCCCGGTTTGTTTGCAGGGTTAGACAGTCGATGGACTTGAAGTCCCCAGGCTCATTACCGTAGCGCCGAGGCGAGGGGGAGAGATTGTAGCGGGGATTAGCCCCGGATCCCTGGGGGTGGGGTACCCACGGGTGACCTACTGGACCTCAAGGACAGACGGAGAGATGAATCACCCGGCAGCCTCCAGCACAGCCTCTATCCAGGGCATGTGTCACCTACCAAACAGCTTGATTTACCGCCTTATTGATGAAATAGTAGTAGTAGTATAGTAGAATAATAGTAGTATGAGTAGCAGTAGCAGTAGTAGTAGTAGTAGTAGTAGTAGTAGTAGTAGTAGTCGTAGTGAGAGTAGTGAGTACAAGACAGAACAAGACTGCTACACCACCATCAAGCACGTTTATCGTGCTGTTGCGCGGCCGGCTTTCGGCCAATCAGACCACGCCTCCGTGCTTCTACTTCCCGCTTACAAGCAGAAGTTGAAGACCACGCCCACAGTTGTAAAGAACGTGCATCGCTGGACAGATGGCGCCTTACTACACCTGCAGGGGGGGCTAGAAATCGCTGACTGGAGTGTATTAAAGACCACTGACCTTGATGTGTATGCAGATATGTACTCTATGCGACTCCGATCTCTACAAGAAGGCCGAGTATGAAATCAGAAAAGCCATCAAGAAGGGTCAATTGGACGTATGTGGCAAGGACTGAGGGTCCTCTCCAACTACAAGGGGAGCTCAGGGGCAGTCACCAACAACGACCCTAACCTACCAGACGAGCTAAACAAGTTTTTCGCTCGCTTTGAAAGGGACCCTGAGCCGACCAACCACTTTAACATTCACCCAGAGGACTACGTTCTACAACTGTCCGAGTCTGAGGTTCGCAGAATCTTCAGGAGGGTGAAGGCAGGGAAGGCAGCCGGGCGGAGTTCTATCCCGTGTCTTCAAGACCTGCGCCGACCAGCTGGCTCCTGTGTTCACCGACATCTACAATGCATCACTGCAACAGTTTGTCGTCCCAGCGTGCTTCAAAGCGACAACCATTGTGCCGTTACCCAAAACGACCGACGAAGGTAACATGCCTCAATGATTATCGTCCAGTGGCTTTAACATCCATAGCCATGAAGTGCCTGGAGAAACTTTTAATGTCACATATAAGCTTTTCCATCCCTGAGTCTCGAGACCTACTCCAGTTTTCATAAAGACCAAACAGGTCTGTAGACTACGCCATTTCCCACACACGGCCCTGCAGCACCTAGACAGGAGGGACACCTACACTGGAGCACCCCAGGCTGCTGCCTCAGTCCCCGGCTGTACTCGCTGTACACACACACACAACTGATTGGAGTATGGCGCCGTACGAGATGGCTGCCGTGTCGCGAGCTCCCGCACGACGACGCAGTTTTTTATCTTTTTATCGCAACTATTTTAGTTCAGGAAGTTAGCAGCACGTTCACTTATAACTTTTGCACACTTCGGGAGATCAGATCGACAGTCGCTCGCCACCTACTGGAGTTTTTTCAGTCTTTCGACTCGGACGTCCCGCCCGAAGTCACAGCTGGATTATCTCCGACCATCTTGGGCACGATTACACGCAAGCGTCGCCGGAGGAAGCGAGGGAAGCGGGCCGGCGTGCTAGTCAGGCTGAGATGTCGATCCGATCGCCCCCCACTACCCACCATTCTACTGGCTAATGTACAGTCTCTGGACAATAAGTTAAGCGAGCTACAGGCTCATATTCAATTCCACCGGGAAACTAAGGACAATTGTATCATCTGCCTTACAGAGACATGGATGTCGGAGGGGGTTACCGACGCAGCTATCGAGCCGACAGGATTTTCCGTCCACCGGGCGGACAGAACAAGGGCTCTCTCCGGTAAAGATCGCGGATGTATGTCTCATGATTAATAGATCTTGGTGCAACCAAAGTCATGTACATCCCCTCATGTCTTTCTGTTCCCCGGACCTGGAGTACCTGATGCTTATGTGCCGTCCATATTGGCTACCTCGGGAGTTTACAGCGGTAACCGTGACCGCTGTTTACATTCCCCACAAGCCAACACAGACACAGCGCTGAAGGAACTGTACGGGGCTATCAGCAAACAGGAGTCGGCACACCCTGAGGCTGCTCTGATCGTGGCGGGGGACTTCAACAAGGCGAACCTGAAGAAGGTTCTCCCGAACACATAACGAGCAACACATGGGGCGAGCGGATCCTCGACCACTGCTACACCCCGTTCCGTGATGGCTACAAGGCCCTCCTCCGCCCACCGTTCGGCAAATCAGACCAACGCTCTATCCAGCTGCTCCCCGCCTATAGGCAGAGACTGAAGCAGCAACCGATCGCTGTGAGGGAGGTCCAATGCTGGTCGGACCAATCGGACTCTATGCTGCAGGATTGTTTTGATCGCGCTGACTGGCACATGTTCCGCGTTGCCTCGGACAATAACATCAATGAGTACGGTCACCGGGTTCATCAAGAAGTGCATAGATGACGTTGTTCCGACCAAGTCGGTTCGGATATATCCCAACTAGAAACCGTGGATTAACGGCGATGTTCGCGCTGCCCTAAACGCGCGTAACCCTGCCTTTGGCTCCGGGAATACGGAGGAATATACGAGAGCCCGTTACGACCTCCGTAAGACCATCGTCACTGCCAAGCGGGAGTATAAGGACAGAGTGGAAGATAAATTAGAGAGCCACGATGCGAGGGGTATGTGGCAGGGGCTGCAGACGATAACGAACTTCAGAGGGAGAACCAGTTGTGAACTCCTCTACCTCCCTCCCAGGAGAGCTAAATACTTTTTTTGCTCGGTTCGACGTAAACGGCAGCCCGCCGAAGCCAGCGCCGCCTGAGGAGACCAGCCTGCTGAGCATCTCGGAGGCGGATGTGCGCCGCACCTTCAAGCGGCTGAACATCCGTAAGGCGGCAGGCCCCGACGACATCCCGGGCCGTGTCTTCAGAACATGCGCAGACCAGTTGGCAGGAGTCTTTGCAGACATCTTCAACCTCTCCCTGTCCCAGGCTGTTGTCCCCGCGGTCTTCAAGATGTCCACTATCGTGCCTGTCCCTAAAAAACCCAAGGTAACATGCCTGAATGACTGAATAGACCTGTAGCCCTCACCTCGATTGTAAGCAAATGCTTCGAGAGGTTGGTCAAGGACTTTATTTGCTCCGTGTTACCTGCCACGCTGGACCCATGGCAATTTGCATATCGTCAAAATAGATCCACGGACGACGCAATTGCCATGGCCCTCCACACTGCCCTTTCCCACCTGGAGGGAAAGAACTGTTATGTGCGAATGCTGTTTGTGGACTACAGCTCAGCGTTCAACACAAAAGTTCCTGCCAAGCTCGACACCAAGCTTAGAGGTCTAGGCGTGCCCCCATCCACGGGCAGCTGGATACTGGACCTCAGAGCAACTGACCCTCATCAGAGGGTCAGTCAGAGCAACTGACCCATCAGAGCAACTGACCCTCAACACGGAGCCCCCAGGGATGCGTGCTGAGCCCTCTCCTCTACACCCACGACTGCATGGCTATGCACAGCTCCAACGTCATCGTCAAGTTTGCTGACGACACGACAGTGATGGGCCTGATCGCCGGCGACGACGAGACAGCCTACAGGGAGGAGGTCGGATCGCTGGAGTAGTGGTGCAAGGAGAACAGCCTCGCCCTCAACGTCAAGAAGACCAAGGAGCTGATCGTGGACTTCAGGAAGCAGAGGGGAGAGCACAGCCCTATCTCCATCGACGGTGTTGCAGTAGAGAGGGTCAGCAGCTTCAAGTTCCTCGGCGTGCACATCTCCGAGGACCTCACATGGTCCACGCACACCCCACACGTGGTGAAAACAGCCCAACAACGCCTGTATTTCCTCAGGCGTCTGAAGAAATTCAGCATGGGCCCCCGCATCCTGAGAACATTCTATGATGGCACCATCGAGAGTGTGTATCACCGCCTGGTACGGGAACTGCACCGCACTCGAGTGCAGAGCGCTTCAAAGGGTGGTGCGGACAGCCCAGTATATTGTTGGAGGTGAGCTCCCCTCCCTCCTGGATATATACAATCAGCGGTGCGTGGCCAAGGCCAAACGAATCATAAAAGACATTGCCCACCCCAGCCACGAACTGTACTCACTGTTACCGTCAGGCAGGCGATACCGCAGTATCAAGTGCCGTACAAATAGGCTTAGAGATAGCTTCCACAGTCAGGCCATCAGGCTGCTGAACAAGGGCGT
>CM051019.1:16179255-16181755 GCA_027704905.1 Muraenolepis orangiensis
GCGGAGCGGCGTCCTCCGGCGGGTGCGGAGCGGCGTCCTCCGGCGGGTGCGGAGCGGCGTCCTCCGGCGGTTGCGGAGCGGCGTCCTCCGACGGTTGCGGAGCGGCGTCCTCCGGCGGTTGCGGAGCGGCGTCCTCCGGCGGTTGCGGAGCGGCGTCCTCCGGCGGGTGCGGAGCCAAAACGCGGGGCCATTCCTCTCTCGGCCACTTTCCCGGAGTCCTTTGCGCTGCGCACTGCGCGATGGCCTTCTGCAATCTTTGTTGCCCCTGCAACACTTTTGCCATCAACTCCCTTAAGGCTGGACTCAGGTCTTCGGTTGTGAGCTGGGTCAACATGCCCGCATCCTCCACCATTTGTGGCGTGCACCCGTTGGCGGAGGGAGGACAACAGCGGTTGCGGTGGTAAAACAAATGATTTATTTGTTAAAACAGGTGGGGGTAAGGGGAAAAGGGAATAACGGCAAATCAAAACGGTCCTCCCGGTTGGGGTCCAATCTCCCCCTCTCTCGGTCGTTCCGGGGTAGCTGTCCGGGCCGGCTCGTGGGGTGTTGGTCCGCCTCCTGGTGCACCCGTTAGGCAGCAACACCGCCGCCAGGGGTTAAGGCTGGGAACAGAAACACTCACGGTTACAATCCTGCATTCGTATACAACGCGCACCTAGCGCGCCGCGGCTTTCAGTCCGGGTTGGCCTGCGGCCTCTTACCACATACTGTTCGCCACCTCTTCGTTTCATGCTCTTCCTTTTATCCTCGTCTCCCGCTTCTTGAGTGGCCCCCTCCAGGTGCACGGCGTCAGGCCTGATGAGCCGCTCCAGGTGTTTCCCATTCGGCCTGACGAGTGGGCGGTTACCGTCTGAGCTCTCCGTGGTGCCAATCCTGCTAGGAGCTCAGCGGTGTAGTACCGCTGTTCCACCACCTGCCCCAAGGGTTGCCCAGAATGCTTCCCAGTGGAGCCCGGGGCGCCACAGTGTGAGTGGCTCAGTGTGTGTGTGCTAACCTCCTGGGTGTCCACCTGAGAGACAGCGGGAGCAAACTTCTTAAAGCATGAACACCGCTTTGAACCCGGAAGAAAGAGAGAACCGCACCGTAAATAACGACTATAGGAGAGGCTCTATGAGGCTCTTTGAGGTTCTATAAGGCTCTCTGAGGTTCTATGGGGTTCTACATTCCGTCTGGGGTCTGCTGGGGGAATATACAGAGCGCACGGCTCGGGCTAACGGGTTCCGGCGTCTTTAGGGAGGCGCGGGACAGTGGTTCTAGACGCACACCTAACGAGAGACGCAGAACCACAGAACCAACACTCCAGAGGAAGGAGGAGGATGAAGAGGGGAGGGCGGGCGAGAGAGAAAGGAAAGGAAAGGGGGGGGGGGGGCACTTGTTTGGAGGACCTCCATCGTGGACCATATCTCTCACTTCCCGGGGGGGGGAGTTAATCCTTTACTCCCCCCTCCTTCCCCTCTCCCCCCCCCCCCTCTCCCCCACTCAAGCCGATATAGATTAACGCTTGAAAAGTTAATCAACGCACAACAACATGGCAATGAGGTAGGGATTTACAGCCTTGTCCGGACCAATAAAGAGTGGGTTTGTTTGGGGCGAATGGTAACCCATCGGATGTATTATTAATATATCATTTCATGTGCGCCGCACGGCGATACACGCTTAGGCCCGCCTTGATTTAGATACACAGCTTCTCCTAAACGGCGTGCGGGATTGCTTTGTGATTTGCGAGTCCTTTCTGCCCGGAACGACGCTTTCAGCTACTAAACAAACGGCGGAGCGGAGAGAGAGCCGCGCGGAATCGCTAACAGGCGACGCTCGGCGGGAAAATTAATTTCTAAGCGTCGGGACGTTTCCGCAACGTTTTTCCTCGAGCGCCGGAGACACCGGAGCGCGGCTGCTCAGGGTTTCTGGTCCCGTACGAACCCTTCATTTAGCCTTCCTGTCTGCGGCTGCTCCTCGGAGCCGCTAAGCTGGACATTATTCTGCTCCTTCCAGGGAATGTTTTCGGGGAATGGGGCTTTGGTTGTTCTCCCCTCGCAACCAGAGATCAGAGATTGCATTCAACACACCTGTGCTAACCGGCACACCTGTGCTAACCGGCACACCTGTGCTAAACGGCACACCTGTGCTAACCGGCACACCTGTGCTAACCGGCACACCTGTGCTAACGGCACACCTGTGTTAACCGGCACACCTGTGTTAAACAGCACACCTGTGCTAACCAGCACACCTGTGTTAAACAGCACACCTGTGCTAACGGCACCTGTATCAGAGCCAGATAAATCATATCAGCGACGTATTCATCTGAAGAGAGCTCGGGTTTTCTTGTAATGCTCCATTTAAATGCATGCTCAGTAATTAGGCGTTCCTAAGAGAGAGTGTACTGTAATGTGTGCTGTGCTACGTGCTACGTGCTACGTGCTCTGATGGAGATCAGAGCACAACCCCCAGATACCGTCTCTCGTGGCAGATTGTGAAAGAAAGAAACAGCAGATACAATCTC
>CM051019.1:16186755-16221755 GCA_027704905.1 Muraenolepis orangiensis
TGTGACATGTTTTAGCACTCGAGCAGTTAGCATACTAGCATTGCCCCTCGACACCATGTCCGGCCACGGTTTGTGTGAGTCAACGAAACGGCAATAAATCGCCACGAGAACTTAATATTATGTTTAGAATAACGCTGTGGTTTATAAACCCCCTGGTGCTACGCAATACGGGACAATACAGGAACTGCTTATTTTTTTGTATCAATAAAAAGCAATATGACAAAAAAAATATCCAATTCACATTAAGCTGACATTGATGGATCGTATCATCGCCCGCAAAAATATAAAAATGCAAAGTGACTTCTTGGTGGGTTGACAGGCGGACAAATTGACACAGCCCATTGTGTGTGTGTGTGTGTGTGTGTGTGTGTGTGTGTGTGTGTGTGTGTGTGTGTGTGTGTGTGTGTGTGTGTGTGTGTGTGTGTGTGTGTGTGTGTGTGTGTGTGTGTGTGTGTGTGTGTGTGTGTGTGTGTGTGTGTGTGTGTGTGTTGCCTGGTCCGAGCTCCGAGGGACGAGAACTGAGCTGGAGTAGATTGTCAAACATAGAATAGAGAGTGTTTGAAAAGTTTTGCTCAGCAAAAAAAAACTGGCTGGGCGAGACCAGACACTTTTGTGTCATTTCCTTGTTAGGACCCCTAATTGCTGTATATACATATAGATATATACATTTATATATATTTATCTTTTGATAAAACTGCATACCCCTGCTCACTACCTGCTTATACTTGTATACTTACCTTGTATATATATATATATACCTATAAGTATTTGTTTTTTTAGTAGACTGTTTTTACATATTTGACATATTATTCAACCACTGTACATTATATATTACCATGCACTTTAATGCAACATTTGCACTCTGGTTAGATGCCAAATTCCTTTTGATGAACTGTACTGTACTACTTGTGCGGGGCAATGACAACCAATTTGAATCTAATCTAATCTAATCTAATAGGGTAATCTTTTACTCAGGCCTTGGTGCCGACCACCTGCTGCTCTGTTTCGGACCACAGGGCTCAGACATCCTCCGGGGCTTCGTCTCTCTCCGGGCGTTATTATTGTGAGGAGCGCCCGGCCGGCCGGGGGGAGGGGCGGTCATTGGTCTCTGGAAGCTTCCGGAGGCGACTCGGAGGAGTTTAGCCTCTCAGGTATTCACCGCAGCATGAAAAGCAATAAACAGTCCACTCACCTGAGGACACGGCGCTCTATATGGAAATGAGAGTGACTTGTATCACGGGCCGCCATGCGGTGGAAGGTTTGATTGGAACCCCGTTATTTTTGGAACATCACCTTGGAAGAGGTTCTTGTACCCCGAACACACAAATATTTCGTACTATCCACACAAATATTTCTCGACCGACCAAATCCATATTCTTTACCTTAAATGATGTGATTCACAAACTGCATGTAGGGATCCTCTAATCTAGTACCTTGGGCCAGCAGTGTTAACGGGTCGATTTAGCCGTAATGAGAGCTTGGCTCCTCGGAGAGTGAAGAGGTGGGTTTTAGGTTTGGATTTGATTATTTCAGCAGTCTGCGTCCCTGATCACAGGTGGCAGACCGGTTCCACAGAGCGGCCGCTCGATAGGAGAACGCTCTGTTGCCTGCTGATTCCTTTTTTTAACTTTTGATAATTGATAGAAGGCCCTGGCTCCTGAAGACCGGAGGGGTGGAGAAGGACAATAGGGAATAACAGGGACCTTCAGGTAGGATGGGGCTGAGCGCAGGGCTCCTTTCAGTGGCTTGAATTTTGTTTGTGGATTTTGGTCCAATATGTACCACTCCTGATCTGTAAAAGGTGGATGTGCAAGTGTATTTTTGACTTTGTAACCCGCAGAGAAATATCTAAATACAAGATACAAGATATTTATTTGCCATTTGTAAGCAGTACATTGGAATGCTTACTCCCCATTCCCTCCCGCAGTATACATCTCCAAAAACAATACCATAAAAATAATATATACAATAAAAATAAAATAAAAATGAACAAAATAAGGACAGCAAAGTGGCTGATAGATGGTATATCTGTTGAATATGCAAACATATTTAAAAGCATTTAAAGTGCCAGTAGTGCAGCAGCATCATGAATACAGTGCAGTAGTTGTAATGAGTCCAGAAAGTCCAGCAAAGTATGTAAGTGTAATGTTAATGACATGTTATGATAGTGTAATGTTAATGACATGTTATGATAGTGTAATGTTAATGACATGTTATGATAGTGTAATGTTAATGACATGTTATGATAGTGTAATGTTAATGACATGTTATGATAGTGTAATGTTAATGACATGTTATGATAGTGGTAGCACTCCTAGCAGTTCAGTAGTTCACTGCCTGTGGATAAAAACTATCCTTAAACCTGGTAGTCTTTTTCGGATCCTGCGCAACCGGCGACCAGACGGTAGGGGGGGGAGAAGAGATGGTGCCCAGGATGGTTGCAGTCCTTTATGATGGACATGGGCTTCTTCCAACATCTGGTCCTAAAGATCTCAATGCATGGAAGTGCACACCCTATGATCTTCTCTGAGATGTTGTTCCCAATCTTCACCACTTGAGGCCTGCCCGTCAAGAAGTCCATAATCCAGTTACAGATGGGGGCGCCCAGACCTAGGTCCCTCAGTTTCAGGACCAACTTGGAGGGAACGATGGTGTTGAACGCCGAGCTGTAGTCAATGAATAGCAGTGTTGCAGGGCTGTGTGTAGTGCCAGGGAAATGGTGTTGTCTACAGACCTGTTTGGTCTGTATGCAAACTGGAGTGGGTCTAGGGACTCAGGGATGGAAAAGTTTATCATGTGACATTACAAGTTTCTCCAGGCACTTCATGGCTATGGGTGTTAAAGCCACTGGACGATAATCATTGAGGCATGTTACCTTGGTCTTTTTGGGTAACGGCACAATGGTTGTCGCTTTGGAGCACACTGGGACGACAGACTGTTGCAGTGATGGGTGATGCATTGTACATGTCGGTGAACACAGGAGCCAGCTGGTCGGCGATGGTCTTGAAGACGCGGGATGGAACTCCGTCTGGGCCGGCTGCCTTCCCTGCCTTCACCCTCTTGAAGGTTATGTGGCCCTCGGACTCGGACAGTTGTAGAACGTAGTCCTCTGGGTGGATGTTCAAGTTGTTGGTTGGCTCATGGTCCCTTTCAAAGCGAGCAAAAAACCTGTTTAGCTCGTCTGGTAGCTTAGGGTCGTTGTTGGTGACTGTTCCTGAGCTCCCCTTGTAGTTAGAGAGGACCCTCAGACCTTGCCACATACGTCTGGTGTCAGAGCCCCCAAACTGTAATTCCAATTTGTTTTTGTAATCCAATTGACTCTTCTTGATGGCTTTTCTTCAGTTCATACTTAGCCTTCTTGTAGTGATCGGTGTCGCCTGTTGAAAAGCGGTGAAAGCGGTACTCCGTTCCTTAAGTTTGTTCCATATGTCAGCATTCATCTATGATTTGCGGTTCGAGAATGAGCGAACAGACCTGGTCGGGATGCATTCTTCCACTAGCCTGTTAATGTATGCTGTGACATGATCTGTATACACATCAAGGTCAGTGGTCTTGAATACACTCCAGTCAGTGATTTCTAGCCCCCCCTGCAGGTGTAGTACGGCATCGTCTGTCCAGCGATGCACGTTCTTTACAACTGTGGGCGTGGACTTCAACTTCTGCTTGTAAGCGGGAAGTAGAAGCACGGAGACGTGGTCTGATTGGCCGAAAGCCGGCCGCACAACAGCGCGATAAGCGTGCTTGATGGTGGTGTAACAGTGATCAAGAGTCTTGTTCTGTCTGGTCGGACATGAGATGTGTTGATAGTATTTTGTTTATACCATAAATTTCAGTGGTTAAAGTCCCCTGCTATGATGGGGACTGCCTCGGGGTAGCGATTCTAAAGTTTTCTCACTTCAATGTAAAGTTCGTCCAGTGCAATGTTCGCCGCCATGAAAATAGCGGAGATTTCCTCCCTCGGCAAGTAAAAAGGGCGACACTTGATAGTCAGTAATTCCAGATTAGATGAGCAGTGTTGAGAAAGCAACCTGAACGTCCGTACACCAGCTGTTGTTCACCAAGCAGCATACGCCCCCCGCCTTTGTTCTTCCCCGTGGACTCAGTCTGAAACAAAGAGAATCCCGGTGGTTGCACTGCTTCGTAAGGAATCACGGAGGACAGCCACGTTTCCGTAAAAATCATGGCGCAACACTCCCTGATGTCCCGCTGCGAGGCGATACGACAGTTCAGTTCGTCGGTATGTTTGCGAGAGACGTTGGCGAGGAGAATGGGCTGGTTCCGTATCTGTATCTATATATTGATTATATATATATATATATATCGATATATATATTATCGAGCAGCATAGTGTGTGTGTATCTGTTTGAGTTTGTCATCGTTATGTTACGTTTGTTAAGTCTGGACAGTTTTAATCCAAGAAAACACTGACATAAACCAAACACATGCTTAGTCTCATATCCATTTTTTATATTCAATATATAACATTATATTTTTGCATTTACCTACAGGGGTAACCCGTGCAGTCGCTCACCACACGCTTACATCGTTCAGTAATGTATTCAATTAGCGTACACTTGTTCTGAAGCATGATAAGCTAGACATGTTGAGCACACCAAGTCACGAACACGATAATGATGATGGCGTCCCTGACTCTGGGTTGTAACCGTGGACATTGTTTGATAGAGGTACACTCCACAAGGACAACAGACACCACTGATGCCAATTACTACTATCTCAGTGGTTTGCTGTTGCTGCTGCTGCTGCTCCACACACACACACACACACACACACAATTGTGATTGTGACAGCACCGTTTCTCAAGATGAAACACAAGACCTTCCTTCCTCCCGTGTGTCTGACACAAGACGAGGCCTCTGGTCCGGGCCGTGGACCATGATGCAGTTCTTCTCCTCTCTCCCCTGCACCTGTTCTCCCTCCTCACTCGGGTGGGAATTAGAGCAGACAGCCCCTCCAACACGACCTCATCAATAGTCTGACGCAGCAGAGGTCCACCTCCAAGAGGTCCACCTCCGAGAGGTCTGCCTCCCAGAGGTCCACCTCCTAGAGGTCTACCTCCCAGAGGTCTGCCTCTGAGAGGTCTGCCTCTGAGAGGTCTGCCTCTGATAGGTCCACCACCTAGAGGTCCACCTCCTAGAGGTCCACCTCTCAGAGGTCTACCTCCCAGAGGTCCACCTCCCAGTCCACCTCCTAGAGGTCCGCCTCTGAGAGGGTCTACCTCAGTCCTCAATCCTGCACCTTAAAAAAGACAGACGTTGACTCCGGTCCCCCGGGACCCGCTGATCCGACGACCTCTGAAAGACAAAGAAAAACCCCACAGAGGCAGGCGGTTGGGGGTGCGGGCCGATGGCCAACATCAAGCGACCTCCCAGAGAGATCGGCCTCGGGTTGCCGCCGGGTTGCGAGGGTGAAGGCCGGCCAAGCGGCCGTTGAGAGGTTGTATTTCACGACTAAACATCGGCCGAAAATGAAGCAGCGCTTTTTGCCAGCGGATTGTAAAAGTGCATCAAACTTAATGAACTCCAGTAGCCAGGGGAAAGGAGGGTAGGGGACCTGTTAGAGAATGTTCAATAGGTTGTTGTTATGCTGGAAGTTAATGTATGGCTGCACTCAGAGAATCTTCCTCGTCTTGTTAAGAGGCTGTGTTGAATACTTCCATTGGGATTGGACAATAACAACAATCTTTTCTGAATAGCAGACGCTATTATCTACCGTACAAACTAACAGACATTTTGGTTTGTTTGTTGCGGAAGCGGAATCAATAGAATAATATCTTGTTGTTATATTGTGTGTGTTTTGTTCAGAAGTAGCCATGAAATAACAAGGTTTATTCAGCGATAATGACCGGCTTGCTGTACATTATATTTCATCCATTTCTCTTTTCCTCTTCCTGCCCCCCTGTAAATAGCCTCCATTACGATCCCAAAGCACAACGCTGCATCATCAGTATTTTCTCAGCTAGACAACTCGCCCAAGCAACTCACAGTGGGTTCAGACACACCGAGCAGGTCCATCCGGGGGTTAGGGACCAACATCACTTTAGCTGCCATACACACAGTCTACAGGCAGGCATCCTTTGGCAAGGTGCTAGCCCCAACCTGCTCCTTAATGACCTCTGCAGCTACACGCACCGAATCATAGCATCGCGTTGTATTTATTCTCTCTTGGATCTAAGGGCCGTCTACTGTGTGAAGTGCACGGCACTGTTTCCAGTAGAGGTTTGGCTCTCACTCAAGAAAGGCACAGGAGTACGCAACAGCACAATAAACAACAACAAACAACTCTGAACAATAGACAGCTTCTCTCAAAGGGCTTCTTTGGGCTGAGAAAAAAAGGCAAAGAATTCCAAGTTAAACAGAGTCGTCTTTTGTTTTCTGGAACAGCCAAACTAACTCCAAATGAAGTTCTGGAAGGTTCCTGGGCCTGTGCAGCAGCCTACAGCAATTAACGCCTTTTAGTGTTGCTCCGCAAACAGATGTGCTCCTTGAGTCAAATGCGTTTCCCATGTTAAGTTGTTTAATGTTGCAGAGCGTTTCGTCGAGGCAGCGAGAGCTCTACTTCATAAAGCTCACCGGCTTCAAACGTCTTCAAGTTTCCCCGGGAGAAGGATCGTATCCGCTCCGTACCGCTGGAACTGAAAACTCTCTTCAGACTGATTTGTTACGCGTGAAACTTCTTTTTCCCACATATCTGAAAAACTTTTTTTTATGGGTGTGTGTTACACATGTAACACAACGTCGAGTTTGAAGTGCATTTCATCCCCGCCCTCCCCATCCTCCAATTCCTCCATCCCTCCCCTGAGCCACAGACACGATCAAAACTGAAAGTCACTTCCAGGGCTTCATGTTGGCGTCTTTGAGGAAGTCCCCCTCCCCCCCTCCCTCTGTTGTGACTAGTCTCATGTCCTGCCATCCTTTCTCCACAGACCACTTCACAGATAAGGTCGCACCACAACAAATCTGACCTTTCATGGGCTTTCCGCTCATAGCACAGGAGTCCAAACATGGTTTGTGTTCTTCAAATGCAGGCACTCTCATAGATTCCATTCCTTCCACTATAGTCTTCCTTCCTGTCTCCTCGTCTCCTCGTCTCCTCTCCCTAACGCTCGACCACCTGTGTCCACTCAATCAGTCATTCAGTCTATCAGTTGGATAGAAATTGCAAATGCAAAAATTTAAACAATTTAAGACGGTCCGTTTGCCAGGGCGGTGCCAGACAAGGCTCTTGACGGATGACCAGGACTGGAAGTGCTGACTTTCGCTAACACCGGCGTGTCGTTGCCGCCGCCGCCGCTCTCAGACCCCCCCCCCCCCCCCCCCCCCCGGGGCATCGACCCTCCGATCCGTCCGGCTGAGACACACACATGCCATCGCCGTGGTGATCTGAATTGACTATCTATGCACGTCCTCTCCTCTTTCCACACACATGCACCACACCACGCACGTTTGCACGAGAAACCCCGCCAACCACCGTGAGGAATATACACACACACACACACCACGATATGATATATATAATATATAAATATATATATATATATACACACATACAGTATATATACACACACATACACACACAGACACATACATACATACATGCATGTATGCGTGTGTGTGTATTAATATATATATATAAACTGTGTGCATGTGATACCATGCACGCTCACATGCACACACTATTGCAGCAACCAACTAAATAATGCAACAGCACACAAACACACACAATCACACTCACAAAACACTCTCCAAGACACTTAAGCACACAAACACACACGCCATTCACCTTTACAGTGGTGTGTAATAGCACAGTGTTCAGTGCATGCAGACCTGGGTAATGAGATGTGTTTGAATGGGTTTAGGAGCACGTGTTTATCACTGGAGCGCGTGTGAAATACGTCTCTGAGAAACACTGTTCTCCTCTCCCACGACGCCGTCTCTTAGCGCTCATCGACACCCTCGGCTGCGGAGGACGCACGCGGGGGAAATGCGAGACGCCATGAAATTGCAGTCCCATCGAGAGCATTTTACACTCCAGCAACGCATTCAGACGTCACATCTGCACCTGGGAAACCGCAGGATGCGATCGCTGTCTCCTCCTCCCCCACAGACGTGTGAGAGCCTCTTGTTTTGTCTGATCAACGAGAGAAAGAAAAAAAGTTTCTGGTTTTATTTTTATTTTTATTTTTGCATTTACAATTTGTATTCAACCGATAAGAACTGATAAGGACCGACGGAATGAGCACAGGAGATTGGAGCGGTTAGGGGAGAGTAGACTAGGAGACAGGAAGGAAGACTATAGGCTAGGACGGAGGATGAGGGGAAGGAAGGAACCTATGGGACATTAAATGGCGCCTGCATTTTAAGGGAAGAAAAAGCTAGTTTGGACTCCTGTGCTGTAAAGAGAAAACCCATGAGAGGTCAGAGTTGTTGCGGTGCGACTTGATCTGTGAACTGGTCTGAGGTGATAGGAGGGCCAGGAGACTAGTAACAACAAGAGGTGAAAGGCTGAGACATACTCATGTGTACATCATCATGGGCCCGGTCCAACCTGGAATATGAGATCATTCAGAATAATAATAATAATAATAGCTTGAATTGATATAGCGCCTTTCAAGGGACCCATGGCCGCTTTACAGAGTGGTTAAAAACAACAAAACAAGCAAACAGCTAAGGTAAATACACAAATAAATAAATAAAGTAAATAAATTAAAGTAGCAGTAAAAGGAGGGGAAAGGGATGGGTTAGAGGTCAAAGGCCACAATAGATGTTGAATAGATGAGTTTTGAGGGTTCTTTTGAAAATGTCCAGGGAGGCTGCGTTGTGGATCTCTCCAGGAAGAGAGCTCCAGAGGGCGGGGGCCGCCACACAGAACACCACGTCTGCATGTAGGATAATGATCCTATCCAAAGCCACTTAACGGGAATTGTGATGCCTGTCAGTAAGGAGCAGGTGTGTGTGTGTGTGTGTGTGTGTATGTGTGTGTGTGTGTGTGTGTGTGTGTGTCTGTGTCTGTGTGTGTGTCCTGCTCAAAGATGCCAACAGGTAGGCTGTGGACATTGGGGATCAAACCCAGTACCCTTTGGCTGGGAGTGAAACACCCTACACTGCCATCCACACCACAGCATGTATGTATCAAGCATTTATCATGTACTATGTGTTTATCATGTATTTATCATGAACGTATCAAGCATTTATCATGTACTATGTGATTATCATGTATTTATCATGAACGTATCAAGCATTTATCATGTACTATGTGATTATCATGTATTTATCATGAACGTATCAAGCATTTATCATGTACTATGTGATTATCATGTATTTATCATGAACGTATCAAGCATTTATCATGTACTATGTGTTTATCATGTATTTATCATGAACGTATCAAGCATTTATCATGTACTATGTGTTTATCATGTATTTACCATGTTTATATTGTATATCTTGTATTTATCATTTATGTTTCATGTTAATATCATGTATCATATATTTATCATGTATTCGTTATGTATTAATTGTATATATGTATCATGTAAGTATCATGCATTCATTATGTATTTATCATGTATTAACTATGTATGTACCATGCATTCATCATGTATTTATCATGTATTTACTATGTATGTATCATGCATTCATCATGTATTTACTATATATGTATCATGCATTCATCATGCATTCATCATGTATTCATCATGTATTCATCATGTATTCATCATGCATTCATCGTGTATTTACTATGTATCATGCATTCATCATGTATTTACTATGTATGTATCATGCATTCATCATGTATTTATCATGTATTTACTATGTATGTATCATGCATTCATCATGTATTTACTATATATGTATCATGCATTCATCATGCATTCATCATGTATTCATCATGTATTCATCATGTATTCATCATGCATTCATCATGTATTTACTATGTATCATGCATTCATCATGTATTTACTATGTATGTATCATGCATTCATCATGTATTTACTATGTATGTATCATGCATTCATCATGTATTTACTATGTATGTATCATGTATTTATCATGTATACATCATGTATTCATCATGTATTATTCCATGGGGCTTGTGAAAGATGGACACTGAGGAGTGATCAGCTGACCTCAGTGTCTCTGGCTCTACGGAGCCATGATGCTGTCTGAATGGAGATGGGTTTTTTCCCTCTAAAAACCCTCCACACAAACACACACACACACACACACTTACCCAATTTAGACACCGGGAGGAAGAAAAATGAATCTATAAAATGCAAATGATTGTGAGGCTACATGAAACTTCATAATAAGGCCGACAACAAGCTCATCGTCCTGTGAGCGCTTCACCGGGTTTCACATCGACTGGCTCTGTGTGTGTGTGTGTGTGTGTGTGTGTGTGTGTGTGTGTGTGTGCGCCTGTGTGTGTGTCTGTGTGTGTGTTGATGTTTCAGGGCTTCATTTGTCATCAGGATTGGCTCGGTGATGGATCTCCTGTACTATTGCAAATTACTACAGCGATTACAAAAACATTGCATTGTTGTGGCGTTGCCATAGCGATTCAATGTCGGGAGTTTGACAGCAAAACAACAACGATGAGGACGTGTTAAATGTCTCCTTTGCTTTTGAACGTTTTTTTTTTCCAATTCTCCAGATTAGTCTATTGGTAACTCATATCTAATATGGTATTAGCAACAGTAACTCCACTAGGTACGGACGTATGGAGAGAAGCCACATAAAGCTGGAACAACTACATGCTACAATTACAATTGGGCTCTGCCACCATTAAGTAACCACTTCTCAAGTACAAATACTTCACGAATACTCGGGCAGCCACTAATAATACTTTAGTTGTGGCCCTGACGTACTGTATATCCTGAGCCTTGTTTTTAGAATAATGTTTCATCTTAATTTGAATATCAAATTCACTCCAAAATGCCAAACTGTGAACGTTGCCATTGCCGGTTGACGGTGAGTGGCGGATCATTCTGGAGCCACAAAGTGCCACCTGCACCGCGTCCCACGCCAGCCTTTGGATGAGGGGGAGGAGCTATTTATACACATAGAAGAAAAGATGTGAAGCCTTCGTCTGCCTCTGAAAACGAATTACCCAAGAGAGAGAGAGAGAAGCACTCGCTCACTCGGAGCACACGCCTTCCTCTCCTTAAAACGCCACAAAACGGGAAACCTTGGTCACTCTTCACAAAGCCAGCGGTGGCGTAGGGAACGGTGTGAGGTCTGACCTCAGAGTAAAAGAGTAAATGGTTCTCTGGTGTTAAAACCAATACGCTCCGCGATGCTACACGACAGTCCTCCCTCTCTCTCCCCGCAGGTTGTGTAAATCACCACGGCGACCCCACCTTTTCCGGATTTATCGCATCTTCGGGGGGAAGGTTAAAGTAGTTATGGATACCGCCTACTGCTGGGCTCCCATATTAATAAGACACACGAGGGGGTGAAGGGGGATGGATATTCCGTTAATGCGGGCCGATCAATCACTATTGATCAACGATAGCGCGAGGAACGCCGGCCCTTCTCCCGCCGAGACCTTGGGCCTCGCTGAGTGATCACGGCGCCGGGGAACGCTCGCTGTCGAAGGCAACAATTCCCTCCAAATAGACGACATGTGTGGAATTGAGATGTTGGCACAAGCACACACACACACACGCACGCTGCTGCACAACGTGTGAGCACACACACTGTGCATGCACGCAAACACACATACACACACGTGCATGCACACACACACACACACACACACACGTGCATGCACTTATAAATACATGGATACACACAATACACACATTTACTTACACACACACACACACAAACACACATGCATTCACCCACCCACCCACCCACACACACACACACACACACACACACACACAGTCTGACAGCCATGCTCTCTCACTCTGTCACGCCAAACAAACGAAGGTAAGAGCAAGAAAGTAAAAAGAGAGAGCAGAGGAATATAAAATGAAAACCAGTGTTTTATTATTGCTAGCCCAGCGGCTCACACAGCTAGCGGCTATTAGGGGTGGCAGAGCCCAAGGCTTGGCGGGAGCTAATGAATTGAATGCAGGCAGCAAGCAGAGTGATGCTAACAGTAGCTATGAATAAACATGAGCACTGGGGACGGACATGACTGCTGTGTAAGGAACACAGAGACAAGACCAATTATCATACAAATAAACACATGAATACATTACTACATGGATGGATGAATAAATACATGCATACACAACTAAGCGGATGGGTAGACGGAATAAATAAATAACTACATGGATGGATGGTTGAATATTGATATTTCTCTCACACTCTAACCTGTCTGATCCAGTTAAACCAGCATGATTTTATTTAGATCCATTCAGAGGAAATCAATGGAAGTTTCTATTGAAATTGTTTAGAGTTCAGTCAATATAGGGAAGTGGTGGTGGTTCTGACACACACGTTCATGAATCAGTATCGCCCACAACCCAAAGACACACATGCAGAATCACACATACATGAAAACCACACACACATGCAGAACCACACACACATGCAGAATCACACACACATGAAAACCCCACACACGACACAATACAACATGCACACGCAGAACCAGACACACACACAGAACCAGACACATGCCTGGTAAGCGAGGACGACAAAACAGTACAGAGATGAGGTAGTCCGGCTCACGCGATGACAACAGTGCAACAGCCTCGCACTGAATGTCAGCAGGACTAAGGAGCTCATCGTGGACTCCAGGAGCCACCGGGGCACCCACTACACCCAGTACACCGTCGTCAGCTGTTTCCGTTTCCGAGGGCTACAGATTTCCGACTGGCGTGGACCCGCAACACGGAGGTCTTGCTGAAGAAGGCACACCAGCACCTCTATGCTCTGCGGTACCTCAGGAGAAGCGGAATAGGCCAACGGTGGCTAGTGAACTTCTACCGTGGCACCGTAGAGAGCATCCTGACTAGTGGCGTCACTGTGTGGTACGGCAACACCACTGCACGGGACAAAAAAGCCATCCAGAGGGGCGTGAGGACGGCAGAGAAGATCATCGGGTGTGCACTTCAATGCATTGAGGAGATCTGTAGGACCAGATGTCGGGAAGAAGGCCATGTCCATCATAAAGGACTGCAACCACCCTGGGCTCCATCTCTTCTCCCCCCTACAGTCCGGACGCCGATTATGCAGCATCCGTACTACCAGGACTACCAGGTTCAAGGATCGTTTTTATCCACAGGCAGTGCACCGAACAGCTTGAAGTGCTGCCACTATCATAACATTATCATAAAAAACTGGACATTCTGTACGTATATTCATTACTCACAGTTACTGCACTGTTCTGCACTGGATTCATGATGCTGCTGTACTACTGGTACTTTAAAATGCTTTTAAATGCTTTTTTCACAATACAACACATATTGTGTACATATTATCAATCATCAATCACTTTATTGTTATTTGTATGTTCATTTTTTATTTTATTGTATATAGTATTCTTATAGTATTGTGTTTTAGAATTTCATACTGCGGGAGGGAATGGGGAATAAGCATTCATTTGTACTCTCAATTTCTTGAATGTTGAATCTGTCTGACTACCAGTCACAGACACTAGTCTGCGTTTGGGTTCATCCACACTCCTTAAACAGACATGAGCGAGACTGTCAAAGCTTTGTGTGTCCTTAACTCTCCCAGCATCAAAACAAGAGTTCGTAACTTGTCTCGAGATCAGAACTTGGCCGACACTTCACACCGACACAATTACACACACCACACCACACACACACACACACACACACACACACACACACACACAGAAGTCTAACACAAATCGCTCACACAGAAACGTTGAAGGCCAGTGGGGAGGAGAGGAAGGCAACACACAGCAGCAGACCTGCAGTCCAGTCCAGCAGACGGGGCTCCCTGGATGCCTGGAGCTATGTCCACAGACGCCGGAGGGGAAAACTGAGATGGTTGGCCGAGATCAGGGTTTTCGCTGACCCGCTTCCCCCTAGAAGATCCATCTCAGATCGATATGAATATATATCCCCGTTTGCCGGGTCGTGTGAAGAAAGACAAGTGGTGATCTTGAGTCGAGTCTGCACAAATATTTGACTGAATATTTGACGCTGGGAGAGAATGGAGGCACAAAGCTTTTGCCGTCTTGCTGTCATGTCTGTTTAAGGAGTTGAACAGTGTGGTCTCTATTTAGAAATATCACACACACACACACACACACACACACACACATTTTAGTTCTTCAACAGAATGTCCGTAGCATACTCTCAGACAGAAACATGCAGATACGTTTGATATTTCAGACCCTGTTCTTGACACAAAAGGTTTGAAACTCTTCAAGGCGTCCCGAGGGTTTGGAGGTTGCCGAGTGCTTGAAGCGTCTCGAGAGTTAATGACCTTAAATGAGGTCTCAAGAAGATGATCTGTCTGGAAGTGCAGGAAAAGAAAGTGTGTGTGTGTGTTTGCGTATGTCTCTGTGTGCCCGTGTCCCTGTGTGTGTGTGCATGTCTATGTGTGCGTGCAAGTGTGACCATGTGTGTGACACAACACAGCTGCTTTATACAGAACTCCACTTTCCTCCTCCCCTCCTCTCTCTCCCCTCCTCCTCCCCCCCCCCCTCCGTGGGTCTGGGTGACAAGCTGACCAGAAACAACTAGAACAGAACACATGAGCCCTGGGTCTCAGAGAGCCGGTCCCAGCGGGTGGGAGGAGGACAGGAGAATTGGTGCTTGTTCTACGCGCGCGTGTGTGTGTGTGTGTGTGTGTGAAGCACCACCATGGGGGTCTGGGGTAGTCTCATTACCGTCGAGGACAAATTTTGAGCCTCCCTGTAGTTTATTATAGACTACCATGTTCCCACTCCTTCACAATAGGAGACATCTGTAGTTTACTATAGACTACCATGTTCCCACTCCTTCACTATAGGAGACATCTGTAGTTGACTATGTTCCCTCTTCTTCACTATAGGAGACATCTGTAGTTTAGTATAGACTACCATGTTCCCTCTCCTTCACTATAGGAGACATCTGTAGTTTACAATAGACTACCATGTTCCCTCTCCTTCACTATAGGAGACATCTGTAGTTTACAATAGACTACCGTGTTCCCTCTCCTTCACTATAGGAGACATCTGTAGTTTACTATAGACTACCATGTTCCCTCTCCTTCACTATAGGAGACATCTGTAGTTTAGTATAGACTACCATGTTCCCTCTCCTTCACTATAGGAGACATCTGTAGTTTACTATAGACTACCATGTTCCCTCTCCTTCACTATAGGAGACATCTGTAGTTGACTATAGACTACCATGTTCACTCTCCTTCACTAAGAGACATCTGTAGTTTACTATAGACTACCATGTTCCCTCTCCTTCACTATAGGAGACATCTGTAGTTTACTATAGACTACCATGTTCCCTCTCCTTCACTAGGAGACATCTGTAGTTTACTACCGTGTTCCCTCTCCTTCACTATAGGAGACATCTGTAGTTTACTATAGACTACCGTGTTCCCTCTCCTTCACTATAGGAGACATCTGTAGTTTACTATAGACTACCGTGTTCCCTCTCCTTCACTAGGAGACATCTGTAGTTTACTACCGTGTTCCCTCTCCTTCACTATAGGAGACATCTGTAGTTTACTATAGACTACCATGTTCCCTCTCCTTCACTATAGGAGACATCTGTAGTTTACTATAGACTACCATATTCCCTCTCCTTCACTATAGGATACATCTATAGTTGACTATAGACTACCATGTTCACTCTCCTTCACTATAGGAGACATCTGTAGTTGACAACAGCAGTCATGGTAGGCCTCAAGTCTACATGACTTGAGGCCTACCATGACTGCTGTTGTAGACTATATCTACTGCTGTTTAACTATATAAACTACAGGTATGTATGCTATTGTTTTACCATGGACTGTCTTTAGGCACTGGTTTGGGCTGGAAGATCCATGTTAAGAACAAAAACAAGTTTTGATCAATAAAATGTTTAATCATGTGCAATTAATCTCTACATGGAATGGAATACAAAATACTGATTTAAATGTGACAGATTGAACATTGTGTCTGGAGTCACCTTGATCTACCAAAAAAAAACACAATAATCATCATAAATAAATAAATAAATGCACCAGATTTGAAAGGAAAACATATTCAGTACCCGTGGAAGGAAAATAAGAAAATAGAAAAATACTATTTTAGAGTGAGGAGGAGCTGGTACAGAGCCGGCTGGTGTCCCCAGACAGATGTCAGGAGATGGGAGGTTATACACGTCCCGATAAGCTGTACGAGGGTTTTCTCCCTCCTGGACCCCCCCTGGCTGTGGGTCCAGCTGTCTGAGGTGTCCCCTGGGGCCTCCCAGCCACCTGCACGCATGCCATTGAGCAATTCATTCCAGAGAATACAGACGAGAGAGAGAGAGAACCCAGACGAGAGAGAGAGAGAGAACCCAGACGAGAGAGAGAGAATACAGAACCAGATAGGTCGATTCATAAAAACCCATTTTGTGTGCGACACAATACCGAAAAATGAGTTTAAAATAACAGCAAATAATCAGAATCACAGATATAATTGTAATAATAAGCTAGGTAAATCTGGTAGATTCATTACATTACATGAATCCAACTAGTTTTCACTAAAAAGGTATGATTTACAAATTTTTCATTATATTATATACAATATTATTAATGAAACAAGTGGATAGGGTTGTGGTCCGAGCGGAAGATAATAATAAAATAATATGAATAATGCATTAGATAATGCATAAGATAACATTCCCACAAGAGAGTTCAACTGCTTTTTATAATTACCAGTTAGTCATTTAGCAGATGCTTTCCTCCTAAGTAACTGAATTACATTGAATATTAGACATAGGGCGATTAAAGGAACGCTTTGATGGTTTTCAACCATCTCTGTACCGTTACAATGTGGGTCATATAGAGTATGTAAATTAACCTATGATCAATACAGTATGTCAATTAACCTATGATCCATTCCTCTCCATTTAACCAGCATTTACTTTAGCTAATTTGTTGGCCAGCAAAAGTCTGTGGGGGGGATGAGTTTCACGTCCGTTTGTGTTGTCTGTCCTCCATTGTTGTAGTTCGTGGGGCTGTTGTAGTTCATGATGGGGACTGCAGAGGGCAGGACACAGATGATGTATAGTACTCATTTTTTGCACTTTATCTCATTTAGTTTAACTTTCCAAAATAGTGTTGATAAAAGACGCATTCTTCACATGCCAGATGTTTAATTAGCAGAACAACCAGAACTACATGAAAATACTGTAGTGAAATATATAACATAAGATTGTCCGCCTTTCTGATAATAAATTTGAGACAAATCTAACCGGTTGGTTTATTTCCAGACTGCTTGTCTGGTATCCCCAAATCATGCATGAGAATAGTCACAAGAATCCTAAACACACGCTTTATCCACATGAATACACATTGTAGTGACAGCTCACTGATTCACTTCTAATGAGCAGCAGGGGGTCACCGCTCCCTCCACAAGGTGCCTGCAGGCTGCACACTCAGCTGGGGGTGCAGCACCCAGGCCTCTACCCTCTCCTGCCGACCCCTTTATCCCATCTATATTAAAAAAGAAGAAGAAGAAAACGGTTATCGGTAGCCTGTCATATCTGATCACTCCTTCCCAGGGAGCGGGTCAAACTTTACGACCTTACAAAGACACAGGGGCCCAATACGGCCCCGGCCATGCTTGAGAGGGGACAGACAGTTTGGGGCGAAAAGGCTCCAGGGAGAGGGGGGGGGGGGGGTTCGAGGTGGTGGTGATACACCTCCCCCTCCCCCTCCCCCCCCCCCCTCCCTCACCCATCAGACCACCCGTCTGCCTCCACCCATCCTGACCGCGGTCACCATCCTCCGCATTACAGCAAGACCAGGCACCTTTTGAAGTCACCACCTGCTCTCCTGTCAAAGTCATCGCTCTCCGAAACCCATCTGATCACTGGTGCAGGTGGCTGACCACGGACAGGCAATGAAGAGGGGAGGAGAGAAGGGAGAGAGAGGAGAGGGCAAGAGGGGAGAGAGAGAAGTAGCGAGAAGAGGGTAGAGGAAAAAAGGAGAGGAATAGAGGAAAGGGTAGAGAGGAAAGGAGTAGCAAGGAGAGGAGGGGCAGAGAAGAAACGGGAGTAGGAGTGTAGAGGAGAGAAGAGGAAAGGACAGATGAGAGAAGTTGAAAGGGGATTATCGGAGATGACAGGGCTAGGTTGATAGGAGAGGAAATGAGAAAGCAAGGGGAGGAGATGAGAAGGGAATAGAAGGGGACGAGATACGAGGAGAGGGATAGGAGAGGAGACGTGGTTCTCTGAAGGAGAAGGGATAGGAGAACATTCAGACGATGTATAGAGATCAGAAAAAAGAAAGGAGATGAGGGGAACAGAGGATATAAAGGAACAGAGAGGAGGACGGCAGAGAAGAAACACGAGAGAAAAGATGGAGGACAGGAGAACAGAGGAGAGAAAAGAGGCCAGATGCGAAACAAATTGCAGAGCGGAGAAGAAGAAAAGATAGAATCAGGGGGGGATGAGTGGGATGTACAGGGTTCCCCCTTCCGAGGACGGCCGTCGCCGTCACCATCTGAAGTGAAGAGTCCCGCGGTTGATCTTCAGGGAGGCCTCACGTGTCACTGTGGATGTTTCTTTCTTTCTACCGCGCCAAATGTTGATTAGACGGCGTAATTAGACACCAGCGTTGAATTGCTCCCATCTGCCGTAAGAGACGCCGGAGACGAGCGGCGCGCCAGACCCGCTGGCTCATTAGTTAGCCGCGCGGCGGTAACCAAATTCTAACTCAATTGCCGTTTGTGAATAACCCGGGCCGGCATTAGCTCAGATGGAGGAAAAGGAGAAAAGCAAGGGAGCAATCCATGCTCCTCTTCAGATCGTCTGTCTAAAAAAGCGATTTGCTGGATAGTGTTTATTCGGGACCCGGGAGACACCTCGCTAAAGCAACACTACCAGGGATGGGAAGCAGCGTTTTAATTGACCAGCTCCAGTCCCCGTTGGCCCATCTTCATGCAGTCTCACCACATGAAGGGAACTTCATAGTTCAACATTAATTATTCCCCATGTGTAACAAGTACAATGGAAAGCTTACGCTCCATTCACTACCACATTGAGAATTTCAACAATACTACACTATACACAACAAACAAAAAAAGGGTAAGAATAAGAACAGTAAAGTGGCTTATGGTTGATATATACATCATACATACTTTACATTTTATTCACAGGCAGTGACCTACTGAACTGCTAGGAGTGCTGCCACCATCTTAACATGTCACTAACATTACACTATCATAACATGTCATTAACATTACACTATCATAACATGTCATTAACATTACACTATCATAACATGTCATTAACATTACACTATCATAACATGTCATTAACATTACACTATCATAACATGTCATTAACATTACTCTGTCATACTTTGCTGGACTTTCTGGACTCATCAGTTACTGCACTGTATTCATGATGCTGCTGCACTACTGGCACTACTGCTTTAAATGCTTTTGCACAATTCAAAACATGTAAATATCACCTGTCACTATTGTTCTTATGTTCATTTTTATTGTATATAGTATTTTTTGTTATCGTTGTGTATCGTTTTAAAAATTCATACTGCAGAAGGGAATGGGGAGAAGGCATTCCGTTATACTTGTTGCAAATGGCAAATAAAGCATCTTGTACCTTGTGAATGGCGGATGGTGCAGAAAGCATTTAAAGTGACGGTAGTTCTTGCTCCCACAAAGCTGCACTTCTTGCCTTCCTAAAAACAGGAGTTGAGATTTGATCATTCAGAATTTAACAGATTCCTTTGAAAACAAGTGAAAGTTCCATCAGCTCAGACCGGGGGAGGAGAACAAGTCAAGGTCAGAAGACTTTCATCATGGCATCGACTGCTCTGTTGACAGGATAATAAATACATGCTTACATGTCGCATTGTGTTGCGTCGCCAGGACCTGAAACTACCATGCGTAAGAGATGGGGGACGATTTCAAAGCGGTATGAGAAACGCACTTAACCTTGGCTTGACGTCAATACAGCAACAAATATATAAATGGAAGTATAGCTCAACGTGCAGAGCTTTATACAAGATATTTTTATTGGCCAATTGCAACAGATACATTGGAACGCTTACTCCCCATTCCATCCTGCAGTACACCTCTCCAAAACAATACCATCTAAATAATGTATACCATCAAAATAAACAAAAAAAAAGAGCAGCAAAGTGACTGTTGAATTATATTTACATGTTTTGAAGGTACATATCTTGTACAATTTTTTTTTTAAAGCATTTTAAAGTGCCAGTAGTGCAGCAGCATCATGAATACAGTGCAGTTAACTGCGATGAGTCCAGAAAGTCCAGCTCAGTAGGACAGTGTAATGTGACGTGTTATGATAGTGGGACCCTCTCTGTAGCACTCCCCAGCAGTCCAGTAGATCACTGCCTTACACCTCTTACACAAGTCTTCTGGGCCCGATTTCAGTTTTAATGAAACCACATTTTAGTTCAAACAACGATTTATTTAATTGAGTACGTCGAGTCAAACCTGCATCAATACGCAAACTAAATGTTAAACGTCCAAAAAGGTTAAAAGTGAATGTAGATAAGCGATATATGATTAGTTAAAAGTTCAATGGATGACAGCTCAGTAACTAACAGTCAAAATACACATGCAGGGAGTGTCTCCACCCAGATATGCATTTAAAACACTGTTTTAATTACCAGTATCATGCAATTAAAATAAGGTTTTAATTACCAGTATCACGCATCAATAGTATGCAAGCATTAGCACAGTAAAAATATCATTCACTAAGAATAACATTCAAGTTAATCACATCCATCAGTTCTTTTAATGTCATTTATTGTGTACAGTATTTTAGAAATTCATATGGCGGGGTAGGGAATGGAGTAAGCAGTCCATTGTACTTGTTGAAAATGGAAAATAAAAATAAAACTTGAATCTTGATTGGTGTGGAGTGTTTAGCACAGCACAAAAAAACTGAATAATTCAATACAAAATACAATTATTGCCAATAAGTCTGGAGTGGACGCTCAGTTTCGGGGTTGAAGGAAGTTCCTGATGGCCGGGGGATGGTGGCCTCTTCAAAGTGTTTCCAACTGCAAAAAAAAAAACACAAAGTGATGTGACCCTCATGGCTGGAAGAGAGTGTAAACATGACAACCTGAATCATTCTACCTCTAAAAAGTTTAAAGGGTACACGTAGCATTAAAACAGCCTTGTGACGGTGAGTCTACCTACTGGATGGAAGTAGCAGCCTTTCCTCCAGAACACAGCTGTGGTACGGTCAAAGCTCTAAAGCTTTTAAGAAAAACACTGACGCTTCTACTTTGCTTTAATTCTCCCCATGTTAAAAGGTTGTTAGGAATAGCCAAGTTTCCCCATCACATAAGGTACAAGACTCTGGGATTTTTTTTTTTTAGCCACAACCCACTGTTCGTTAGTCAATGCAAACGTAAGCGCATTACACATCAATCTACTTTAGTTAAACATGGCTTAGGGAAACTTACTTTCAGAACACTGGTGTTTACAGAAATGTGTTGAATTTTCCGTCTTCATGAAAATGAAATTATAATTAAATGAATTACATTTGGCACTGGAGCACAGTCGTACTCCAAATTCCACAAGACAAACCAAACCACCCATGATGGTTACACTGCCAAACTGAAGAGCTCCCTTCTAAAAGGCGTCAGTGTGGTAGGCTTTACATGATGTATGTGAACACTTCACAGTGAAGTAGTGCCAACCTTTGCTTGGCTGCTCTTTTTGTTTATTTTTTATTGTATAAATAATTTTTATGGCATTGATTTTGAGATTTATACTGCGGGAGGGAATGGGGAGTAAGCATTCCAACGTACTTGTTACAAATGGCAAAGATAAAAATATGTATATTTTATCTAACCTGCAAGTCTAAGCCAGTGCCGGTCCCTGCGTGTAGCCAGTAGCGCAGGGCCGGCTACAGGCTACACGCGGGGCCGGCCACAGGCTACACGCGGGGCCGGCCACAGGCTACACGCGGGGCCGGCCACAGGCTACACGCGGGGCCGGCCACAGGCTACACGCGGGGCCGGCTACAGGCTACACGCGGGGCCGGCTACAGGCTACACGCAGGGCCGGCTACAGGCTACACGCAGGGCCGGCTACACACAGGGCCGGCTACAGGCTACACAGGGCCGGCTACAGGCTACACACAGGGCCGGCTACAGGCTACACGCAGGGCCGGCTACAGGCTACACACACGTAGGCCCTGCTATTGGCCCTGCTATGCACAGCAAAAGTAAAGGCAAACTGATGCAACGAAAATGTGCCTTTGTGAAACTTGAAAATTGTTTAAGGCAGCTTGATGACCAAAACAACTGCTTTTCATTAGGGGGTGGGGGGTCATTCTGGCTACTCAGCTCAACGTCCAACACTGGACTCAAATCAATGCAAGACACAACCCAAAATAAACTTGCAACTTTAAAGTCAATGAGCATGTCATGTTTAAAATGGAGGAAAGTAGGTGTGTGTGTGTGTGTGTGTGTGTGTGTGTGTCCCAAGAGACAAGGAGCCAGAGCAAGGTGTGGTGAGAACATCCACCTGGATGTACGCACCACACCTTGCTCTGGCTCCCTGTGCGTCCATCCAGGTGGATGGACGCACAAGGAGCCAGAGCACCGCTCCTTGCTCTGGCTCCTTGTCCCTTGGCGCACTCCCTGTGCGCATTACGCACAAAACCAGCGACGCAAACAACAACAAGCAAAACGAACTCCAAGCCATTTCACACCTGCGTGAATCAATCTACAGTTTGGTTACTCACGGCGTAGTTGGTCTTCTAGTCGTAGCGGCGCTGTGTCCAAGTCGCCATCGTTGGGTCCCCCGCTGTTTGAAACACCGCATGGTGACATTAAGAAAAGGTGCGGGGTGACGCGCAGTGCAGGTGAACTGCACACCTGGTGAACTGAGTTGAGGTAAAATCACGCAGTTGAGAGGTCTACTCTGCGTGCAAAAGTGTATTGATTCATTAAAGAAAAAATCTAAATCTAAACCGTCATCCATTAGGCCTTTTTATAGTTCTGGGAACGAAGGAACAATAAAAACGTCTGAAGCTGTTGCGCAGTCCATACTCCATGCTTGCATGGTGATGCGTCAGAAACATGTACAATGCTTCATAATATCTTAATATAGGCCACATCACATTGACGCTATCACCACTGATTTGGGTTCACCTGGCGTCTTTTCTATCGGGGGGGGGTGTGGATTCCATTGGATCCCATGACCCCCGATTGGTGGACAAATGACGTATGTCGAATGTCCAAAAGAAACGAAACACTTTAGTCCCGCCTCTTCAACGAAAAATAAAACGTACACTTACGTCATATTTTTTTAAATTATTATCAAAGATCTATTATAAGCGTCTCATCTTAGTCATGGAAAAAGGGTTGTGGACAACGTTTTTCGTTAACAATATTAACACTGGTGTGTGTGTGTGTGTGTGTGTGTGCGTGTGTGTGTGTGTGCGCGCGTTTATTTTTTATGTGTGTATGTAAGGATAGGATGGATGGGAGGGTGACACACACACACCCACACACACACACACACACTCTCTCTCTCTTCTACCACCTGCATATAAAAAGCGCGTGTCGTGTTCCCCTTCCGTCAGCACTTCCTCCAGCGTCTGCTGTTATGCAGAGCTGCCTCAGCGCTGTGTGGAGCTTATGGAGATGGGGAACACACACACAGCGTGCCCTGGCAAAATTGTAAATCTCTCGTAAATCGGATGAAACGCGTCCGAATAATCCAAACACAGAGCAAAGGGCCTCTCTCCCACATGTTAATTTAGAGTCCCGTCCCCCCCCCTCGCCCCCCCCCCCCATCCTCTCCGTTCATCAGGGCCATGTTCCGGTGGTTCTGATCCGGTGGTGAGATGTTATCTGATGGTTTCCGATCATCAGGTTAATTGTCTGTCCCCAGGCCGACGGCGGCTTGCATCCTAACTGTGATCTTACTTCTCCTCTCTCCTCTCCTGGCGCACGGGACTCCTGCTCCTGCATGGTGAGGGGGTGGGGGGGGGGGGGGGGGGGGTGTATGGTGAGGGGGTGAGGGGTGGGGGGGGGGTGTATGGTGAGGGGGTGGGGGGGTGGGGGGAAGGCAGCAAAGTGTTTGCAAAGAAAAACTTTAGTCGGTCGTGTGTTGAGTGCATGTGGTTTTTTTTTATGAAAGCTGCTCATGGTGGAGTGTCTTCTAAGTGTCTGTCTTTCTACAAAGGAAAGAAAACACCAGGAAATGACAGGAAATATGTGTGTGTGTGTGTGTGTGTGTGTGTGTGTGTGTGTGTGTGTTCAGGGGCCATTGTGGTGACTTATTCTTCGGGGGAATGTGTTTATAAAACGTCCGTGTGTCTTCAAGTGGCTACGTTAGCTGGCCTTGCGTTGTGCGCCGTGTGGACGGGTAAAAAAAAAAAACACCACAACAACAACAACATACATTTCGGATAGAGAAGAAAGAGGAATACAATTGTGACATTGGCAGATTGAAAATGGCTCTTTAAAATGCTTTTCAATGTTTTTTTGCACAATTCAACACATCCATCAGTCACTTTATTGTTCTTTTTATGTTCATTTTTATTGTGTTTATTGTGTATTTTTATGGTATTGTTTTGGAGATTCACACTCCGGGAGGGAATGGGGAGGAAGCATTCTAATGTACTTGTTGCAAATGGCAAATGAAGATCTTGTATCTTGTATCTTGAGAGTGGACAGAGGCCTTTCCACAGAAGAAGAACGGCGGCGCATATGGCCTATGATCGCCTTCAAAGTGAATACCTCCGATTAGTATGATAGAAAAAAAAAATCACTTCACAACTAATCCTGTACGAGTGAACAGCACTCACACCGTCGCCAAGAGACGGGGAATGAGAACAGTTCCAACATGCTGTCCCCGTGGGGGGCTTTCCTGGGGACTCGCGGGGCAACACTTCGGAGATCTGAGAAGCATACGGATGAGTCTGAGCAGACCAGGAGGAAGTCCTCAGGGTGGGATTGGAGAGGTTCTCTGAAATGGGCGCCTGCTGCTGGGATATCAACAGGATCCTGTGCTGCTGACGCTCCACTGAGCTAGCTAGCTGTGTCATGGAGGAGGTATACCAGGGAGCCTTCTTTATACAGCAAAATACTTACACACAAAGGTGATTCAGGGTGCTTTACATAGGCAGCACACGTGACATTTTAACGACAAATAAACTCAATGGGAAACGTAGTGAAAGAAAAGAAAAGAAAGAAAAGAATAGCAAAGATTAATAATTAAAAGCTTGTAGATGTTTTTAACTGATATTATTTTGCTGTTGCTGTATGTTGTTTGGGTCTTGGTCCCTCTTGGAAAATAGATTTTTAATACATTTTCAATGATCCATGATCCAAATTACATACACACACACACACACACACTCACATACATACACACACGCACACACTCACATACATACACACACACACACACACACACACATACAAATACACACACACGCACGCACACAGACTCTATTTGTGTTCAACGTGGATAGCACCTATAGCACGTTGTACAATAAAGGTGTTTGTTTATAAATATAATAACAAACACTCTTTACACACAATAACTGTATACACACACACACACACAGAAACAAACAAACACTCTTTACACGCAATAATTCTATACACACACACACACACACACAAACAAACACTCTTTACACACAAGAACTCTATACACACACACAAACAAACACACACACACACACACAAACACTCCACACACACATGCACATGCACACAAACAAACACTCTTTACACACAAACACTCCACACACACACACACACACACACACTTCACACACACGCACATGTCTCTGTTTGCTCCAGGGACTGTGGAAAAAGCTCATTATGAGAGTTGTCGCGGTGCCCATCCCAGCGGACATCTCCTGCCCTCCGGAGCGTTGTGTGAGGAGAACAGATCACCTTCACCTCCACGCTGCACTCATCACACGGCACTGGGTGCTCACCCTCACGTTGTTAGACCTTTTGTTTACGTAAGTGTTCTGCCCAGAGGGGAGGAGGGTGAGCGGGGGGGGTGGGGGGATCACACCCTGGAGGTTAAATCAGATCTAAATGTTAATATTAATATATAATATTAATGAAGATAAAGATGTATGTGTTCAAAAACGGGGGGGGGACCAAAAAAGCCATTTCAGGACGATGTTGTGAACCTGTTTCAGGGACACCTCCCATGTGGTGCAAACAGAACAGAGTTAAAATCCACAGAAACATCTGGTCTTATTATGAAATGCCTCGATGAACAATGCTAATAAAGTGATTTTTATTCGGGGACAGACGCCACGCACACGGAACACCAAATCCACAAAAGGGGCCTGTCTGTCTGTCCAGACGTCTGTCCTGTTTGTTCAGCTCTTCCCGTCCCGTCCCGTCCCGTCCCGTCCCGTCTCTCTCTCTCCCCGTGTGTCTCTCAGAGCACCACCAGGTGCGTCTGAAGGCTTTAGTGTTGGGTAGGAAATAGAAGCGGTCTTTAAATGTCAGATCCAACGGGGAGAGGGGGAGGGAGAAAGAGAGATAAACCCAAAAGGCAGACGACCCCTCTGTAGATTCCCCCTGTCCTCTCTCATCACCGCACGCCTCATCCTGCTCTCTCCCTCCTCTCTGGCATTATCACACCCCATAAAACCTCCCCGCCCACGCCCAGCCTCCGACCGAGGCAGCCTCCCCCGGACGGTCAGGAGGACGAGGCTGCTGTCCTTCCCGTGAACCCGGAAAACCATCGGCATCGAACAATACAGGAGAGCAAGGGGATGTTTAAACCGTTCGCCCGGTTGCCTGCGATATTTCCATTGCGTCTGAGCCGTTTGGACCCCGAAAACATCACGACAGCTTCTTAAAACTATTAATAAAATACTTTTAACCTTTTTTCTCGTATGGCGTTGGGACATCAACACTCTCGCCGGACACTACTCGCCGGGCGGTAGGACAGCTCAATCGGTTGGGACGTCGGTTGGTTCGAGTCCCCGAATCACCTGGGCACTGCCGAGGTGCCCTTGAGCACCAAGGCACCTGACCCCTACTCTGCTCCTCTGTATATCCAATAGCTGCCCACTGCTCCTCATACTAGGATGGGTTCAATGCAGAGAAACTCATTTCACTGTGTGTGTACACATGAATAAAGAGGATTCATTCTTCCAGATTTAGATCATGTTGTTTTGAATATAAGCAACATTTTAACACACAACACACCAAGCTACTTGAAGAAGGGCCGATCTCAGCCCGAAGATGGAAGGTTCTAGAGGGGGTTCCAGCACCTGTCTCTCCGGGGCCCCTGGCGACTGGTTGCTCCATGGCAGTGTGGGGCCCCTGGGTTTTTGTTGTGCTCGTCTTGTAAATAGCGTTTTTTATTTGTGTCCGCTTAATTGCCAACACATGCTAGCTGGGGGAGAGCGGGGGGGGGGCTGCCCTACTGCAGAATAGATTGTTCTGGAAACAGCAGCCATCATGTCAGCCTCCCATGCTTGGCCACCTCCCTCATGGTCCGTCCACCAGCCTCTCTCCCCCCCACCTCCCATCGCCGGACAAACCCTCGCCTGGTCCATCTCCCCTGCCCAGCACCAGATGGCTCCATCAGCCACGGGCCACGGGAACAGAGCGGCGGACAGAAGGAGAGAGAGAGAGAGAGAGAGAGAGAGAGAGAGAGAGAGAGAGAGAGAGAGAGAGAGAGAGAGAGAGAGAGAGAGAGAGAGAGAGAGAGAGAGAGAGAGAGAGAGAGAGAGAGAGGGGGAGGGAGGGAGGGAGAGAGAGGGAGGAAGGGAAGGAAGTGACGGAGAGAAATAGAGAGAGAGACAGAGATAGAGACAGCAAGTGGCTGAGAGAGGGAGGAAAAGAGAGAGAGACAGAGAGAGGGAGAGAGAGAGATAGATAGATAGAGAGGGAGGGGGAGAGAGAGGGAGAGAGGAGAGAGATAGAGAGGGAGGGCGAGAGAGAGAGGGAGAGAGAGAAAGACAGGGAGAGAGAGGGAGGAAGGGAAGGAAGTGACGGAGAGAAATAGAGAGAGAGACAGAGATAGAGACAGCGAGTGGAAGAGAGAGGGAGGAAGAGAGAGAGAGACAGAGAGAGGGAGAGAGAGAGATAGAGAGGGAGGGGGAGAGAGAGGGAGAGAGGAGGAGAGAGATAGAGAGGGACGGAGAGAGAGAGCGGGAGAGAGAGATAGATAGAGAGGGAGGGACAGAGAGAGAGGGAGAGAGAAGGAGGGTGGGGGGCAGGGGGGGGGAGGGGGCTGGAGGGGATAAGGAGGGAGGTGAGGATGCGAGGGTGTGGGAGGGTTAGGAGATAAGGAGGGTGGAAGGCACTTCAGTTCTGAGTCTGATCATTGGATTTATAAAGTCAGACGCTTGCAGAAGGATTTGCATACAGCCCGGGGTTGGGATCTGGCCCACTTCCCCAGCAACCCCTGCTTCCTCTCCCATCCGCTGCCAGGCTGCATTCCATTATGCGTGTCGATGCAGGCTCTGCCACCAGGAAAATAACAGGCCTGGACCACGACTATACTTATAGCATCCGTGGAGCTGGCTGGTGAACACCACACTGGTGTGTGTGTGTGTGTGTGTGTGTGTGTGTGTGTGTGTGTGTGTGTGTTGTGTGTGTCTTCGGTGTGCGCGTTTGTGTGCGTTTGTGTGTTTGTGTGTGCGCGTTTGTGTGTGTGTGTGTGTGTGTGAGTGTGCGTGCGTGCGTGCGTGGGTGTGCGTGTGTGTGTGTGTGTGCATGTGTATACACGCACACACCAACACACACACACACAAAACACTTTTAGTTCTTGTTTAATATTTTTTTAAGATAGTCTTTTTTAGATTTATTTAAATTGTGTATTCATTGCCGTGAAATGACAGCATATATGAAATTCCTCACGTTATTCTCACACTGAGGTCTAAGGCCGTTGTTATTAACAGCATGGAATTTATTCAGGGAAACAAATTAAGAAATAAATTATACAAAAAAATAAAATATTCTTTTGAATTTTTTACCGTCTCAGCATTTTTTGGGTTGTTTCTGGGCGTGAACGGCGCCCCCTGTGGACACGTGTTTGCTGACCCAGCGCTGCAGCGTGACTGACTGGAGCGTCTCCCGCCGTCAATCAACATGGGATATTTCACACCCCAGATGTGCCTGTTTTCTGTTTCTGTCCTTTATAATTTCCGGGTGAACTCCAAGAAAATACAAAAACCACTAAATGCATTCGCTTTGTTCTAGTATCTTCTTTCTCTAAAACATGTTAGATGTTCCCTTTACTTTTTATAATAGCTGCTAACTCACTTCTATACACTTGTGTGCTGCTACTTATTCCATCCATGTTGGTGAACGTGTTTGTCATACTTGTCTTGTTGTTACTAACGTGTTCTTATTGTTACTATGGTTACTAAGATGCCTTTTCGTATATATATTGGCCCTACTTTGTATGTTAGCTTACTTGTTTATTCCCTCTTGTCTTGTCGTCTGCACTGTTCGTTTTGCTGTAATGTTTTTTAATTTCCTGCTGTGGGAACGAATAAAGGATATTATTTTTTATATTATAAGACTTTATTCGTCTTATAAAATCTTATCTTTAGACATATTTGAAAGTCACTTCCTGTCCAATGTTGTCATGGAATTCTGACTTTGTCCACAGAAACAAGACAAGAGACGAGGACAAAAGTGATGTCACTGTCAAGTGGAAAACTATTTCTAATCTTCTCCCTGTGAGAAAGAAGTCTGAGTCAACGTAAATCCAACACCATGTTCCTTCTTGGTTTCCATGGCGAGCGGCTCTGTGGATGTGGAGGTATAACTTCAGCAGACTTCATTTGAAACAAGTTCAGAAAGTTAGTTAGAGAATTTGCAAGCAGCAATGCTGTTTTCAATGATAATTCTGCACTTGTTCAGCTTTTCCATAAAATCCTTTAATTGGCTAAAGTGTATACAACTTTTGGTCAGGTGTTTGAAACTGCATGTTTGCCAATATTTATATGAAGTCACCTTTCCAATGTTCTAGTCTGATTGCGTTTGGAGTTCTCCACCACATTTCTAAACTCGTCTTGGCTCTGCCTCATGGTATTCAGGAAGAACCTAGTTGTGATCTAAGTTATTTATAAGAAGCATACTTCCAAATCCAAAGACATGAAGACAGGTGCAGCTCCTTCCAAGAGCCACGAGCCACGAGCCAAGATTCAAGGTCCTCGTCACACTCAGCGCAAAAATACAACGTGGATTAGGGAGGAATTTACAAATAGCCACAATGCCATAAAACATGTTCTTCATTTCCATTTGGCCCGGTGAGCTCTCTGAGGGATGTCCACGTAGTACTTCATCTCCAGCAGCTCTCTGAGGGATGTCCACGTAGTACTTCATCTCCAGCAGCTCTCTGAGGGATGTCCATGTAGTACTTCATCTCCAGCAGCTCTCTGAGGGATGTCCATGTAGTACTTCATCTCCAGCAGCTCTCTGAGGGATGTCCATGTAGGCCCAAGTCTCCAGCAGCTCTCTGAGGGATGTCCATGTAGGCCTAAGTCTCCAGCAGTTCTCTGAGGAATGTCCATGTAGGCCTAATTCTCCAGCAGTTCTCTGAGGGATGCCCAAGTAGGCCTAAGTCTCCAGCAGCTCTCTGAGGGATGTCCATGTAGTACTTCATCTCCAGCAGCTCTCTGAGGGATGTCCATGTAGGCCCAAGTCTCCAGCAGCTCTCTGAGGGATGTCCATGTAGGCCTAAGTCTCCAGCAGTTCTCTAAGGGATGTCCATGTAGGCCTAAGTCTCCAGCAGTTCTCTGAGGGATGTCCATGTAGGCCTAAGTCTCCAGCAGCTCTCTGAGGGATGTCCATGTAGGCCCACGTCTCCAGTAGCTCTCTGAGGGATGTCCATGTAGGCCTAAGTCTCCAGCAGCTCTCTGAGGGATGTCCATGTAGGCCCAAGTCTCCAGCAGTTCTCTGAGGGATGTCCATGTAGGCCTACACCTCCAGCAGACGTAGTTCAGACAGGAGTTGCAGTTACAACTTTTTGGGCGCAGTTCAATCCCCAGAACCCCATTGGTGAAGTGGACAACAATTTAAAGTTAATGATTATTGAGGATGTCTTCACAACGAGAGCACCACCACCACCACCACCACCACCACCAGCAACACCACCACCACCACCACCACCTCCACCACCACCACCACCACCTCCACCACCACCACCACCACCAGCAACACCACCACCAGCACCACCACCAGCACCATCTCCACCACCACCACCACCACTACCACCACCACCACCTCCACCACCATCTCCACCACCACCTCCACCACCACCACCAGCACCACCACCCGCACCACCACCCGCACCACCAGCACCACCCCCACCATCACCACTTCCACCACCACCACCACCACCACCACCACCTTCATCCACTTTGAAAACAATATATTAGTGGAAAGAGGTCAGGAGAGAAGGAAAGAAGGAGAGAATGAGACAAGGAGGGAAGGAGAGAAGGAGAGAATGAGGGAAGGAGAGAAGGAGAGAAGGAGGGAAGGAGAGAAGGCGAGAAGGAGAGAAGGAAGGGAGAAGAGAAGAAGAGAAGGAGGAGAGGAGAGAAGAGAGGAGTGAAGGAGAGAAGGAGGGGAGGAGAGAAGGAGAGGAGAGAAGGCGTGAAGGAGAGAAGGAGAGGAGAGAAGGAGAGAAGGAAGGGAGAAGAGAAGAAGAGAAGGAGGAGAGGAGAGAAGGAGTGAAGGAGAGAAGGAGGGGAAGAGAGAAGGAGAGAAGGAGTGAAGGAGAGAAGGAGGTGAGGAGTGAAGGAGAGAAGGAGGGGAGGAGAGAAGGAGAGGAGAGAAGGAGGGAAAGAGAGAAGGAGAGAGGAGGGAGGAGAGAAGGAGAGGAGAGAAGGAGTGAAGGAGAGAAGGAAGGAAGAAGAGAAGAAGAGAAGGAGGAGAGGAGAGAAAGAGAGAAGGAGAGAAGGAAGGGAGAAAAGAAGAAGAGAAGGAGGAGAGGAGTGAAGGAGAGGAGAGAAGGAGGGGAGGAGAGAAGGAGGGGAAGAGAGAAGGAGAGAAGGAGAGAAGGAGTGAAGGAGAGGAGAGAAGGAGGGGAAGAGAGAAGGAGAGAAGGAGAGAAGAAGTGAAGAAGTGAAGAAGTGAAGAGAGAAGGAGAGGAGTAGAGAAGGAGGAGAGGAGAGAAGGAGAGCCATTAGGGCTCCTGTGTTGTTCTGTTCCACAGAGAGCAGAAGGGAACACTCTCTGTGGGAGCGAATAGCACGTTGTTCAGTCACAAAATTGACCCTCTGATGACGCCTCAGCGGTACGTATACATAAGGGACGCTGACCACAATATGGAAGAGAATGAGAAATACCCGGGAAAAATATACAGTATATAAGTAATCAAATCAATTTGAGGGTAATTTCCTGAGCTGCGGCTTGTGCGAGATTATTATGGTCCTGATGCAACTTACGAGCGGGGAAATAACGGGAATTAAAATCCATCAACAAAAAAGGCACGGGGTCACAAAGCAAAGCAAAGAAAACACGGACTACTCAGCGGAGGAACACCCAGTACGGTCCATTGTGACTTCTCTAGGAGCACTTTAGAACTCCTCCTTAACGGAAGCCCTTACGTGGTTACTGGAAAGAAGGAGAAGAACGGCACTAAGAGAGAACATATATGGACCGCAGGGGGGGGACCGTGGGGTTCAGGGCGGCGCGCACGTCAGGGGTTTGTAGCGCTAAGACTAAGGATTTGTTCCCACGTTCCTGAGTGTCTGGAGGTCTCCTCTCCCCCCCCCCCCCCCCCCCCGCCCCCGCCGTCGTCCTGAAGGACGGAGTGTGAAGTGAAGCTCCTGGACGTCGTCTGGTGAAGCTAAGGTTACTCCCCGGTGTAGGAGAGAGAGTACTACTTGACAGGTATATATATATATATGATGATATAATATGTGTTTTTAAATATATCTGTAGGGAGCACGGTATCCATTTGTTAAAAATCCACTCGTGTCGGTCACTCTTGGGCCGACTGAGATTAATAGAGGCTTGTGTGCTTTGCTTGAGAAGAAATGGAGTGAACCAGATGCACTTCAGAAAAAGAAATGTGTTGGTTTATCCGTGGTTATCCTTCCCAACAGTCGCACGAAGAAAATGTAATTACAAAACTAGTAAAGATAAACGAAAATGAGAAATAAGCAAGCAGGCCAGATGGGGTTTTGCGAGTTGCGCCAAGGTCAAAAGACTGCCGGTGTCCGGTCAGCCACACCACTAGGGGCAGCACCTCTCCTTAGGATGAGGCACCAAACCTATCTGACCTGTCGGGGTCACACACATAGTCAAAATTCATAAACACACACACACACACACACACACACACACACACACAACACAACATGTTCAATACATGTGAATTACATAGTATAAATACATGCAAAGAATATCTTGGACTATGGACTTTTTATGCATTTCTGGACAGGACAGTGAAGAGAGACAGGACAGTGAAGAGAGACAGGACAGTGATGAGAGACAGGACAGTGAAGAGAGACAGGACAGTGATGAGAGACAGGACAGTGATGAGAGACAGGACAGTGAAGAGAGACAGGACAGTGAAGAGAGACAGGACAGTGATGAGAGACAGGACAGTGATGAGAGACAGGACAGTGAAGAGAGACAAGACAGTGATGAGAGACAGGACAGTGATGAGAGACAGGACAGTGATGAGAGACAGGACAGTGAAGAGAGACAGGACAGTGATGAGAGACAGGACAGTGAAGAGAGACAGGACAGTGATGAGAGACAGGACAGTGATGAGAGACAGGACAGTGATGAGAGACAGGACAGTGATGAGAGACAGGACAGTGAAGAGAGACAGGACAGTGATGAGAGACAGGACAGTGATGAGAGACAGGACAGTCAAGAGAGACAGGACAGTGAAGAGAGACAGGACAGTGATGAGAGACAGGACAGTGATGAGAGACAGGACAGTGATGAGAGACAGGACAGTGAAGAGAGACAGGACAGTGATGAGAGACAGGACAGTGATGAGAGACAGGACAGTGAAGAGAGACAGGACAGTGATGAGAGACAGGACAGAGACAGGACAGTGATGAGAGACAGGACAGTGATGAGAGACAGGACAGTGAAGAGAGACAGGACAGTGATGAGAGACAGGACAGTGATGAGAGACAGGACAGTGAAGAGAGACAGGACAGTGAAGAGAGACAGGACAGTGATGAGAGACAGGACAGTGATGAGAGACAGGACAGTGAAGAGAGACATGTTCATAACATGTCATTAACATTACACTGTCTTACTTTGCTGGACTTTCTGGACTCATCACAGTTACTGCACTGTACTGCACTGTATTCATGATGCTGCTGCACTACTGGCACTTTAAAATACTTTTTAAATGCTTTTTGCACAATTCCACACATGTTTGTATCATCCATCAGTCACTTTATTGTTCTTTATATTGTGTATAGTATTGTTATAGTATAGTGTTGTATAGTATAAGTAAAGTACATAGTATAGTATATAGTGTTTAATTGTAGGAAATTCATTCTGTGGAAGGGAGTGGGGAGTAGGCGTTCCATTGTACTTGTTGCACATGATCAATTAAAACATCTTGAATCTTGAATCTTGAATAACTAAATAGTAATAAATAGTAATACAAATAATCTGGAAAAACTTAATAGTAATACAATTCATATGAATAAGAAAATAGTCATAAATAGTAATATAATTAATATTAATAACTAAATTGTAATAAATAGTCAGCAGCCCGAGAGAGAGAGAGAGAGAGAGAGAGAGAGAGAGAGAGAGAGAGAGAGAGAGAGAGAGGATGAGAGACCCAAATAGACAGAGAGAGGGCGAGAAAGAGAGGGACATGTAGAGAGACAGAGAGAGAGAGAG
>CM051019.1:16234255-16236755 GCA_027704905.1 Muraenolepis orangiensis
TGTGTGTCGTTGTTGTGTGCTGCAGACCAAGATGACGTGGGGACCCTATTTCTGGTTCCACGTGTGGCGAGCGGCCACCTCCACCATCTCAGGTCAGTGAGGAGGAACAGAGTCAGTCGTAAAGGAACCAGCTCACCGAGCGCTCTTCAGAAACGAACTCCACACACACACACACTGTAACTACCAGGAACGTATCGCTCTCTAGGAGGGAAACATCAATAGTTCAGCACTGCAGAGGGATAGCAGAGCAGTTGTAGTGTTGGTGGCAAGGGTGTTCTGTCCCCTCCAATCCCATGGTACTACCGGGTTCGATCCCCGATGTCCGCAGTCTAACTGTAGGCATCCGTGAGCTGATTGGTGATATCGCCCAAATCCGACCTGCTCCTTAATGAAACATATCTGTGTTCACTGTAGTCGCTTTAGATAAAAGATAAGAATTACTCAATTGTAACAGGTATACACATAGACAGTTAGATAGATAGATAGACAGACAGACAGACATATAGACAGACAGATAGATAGAGAGACGGACAGAAGATAAGATAAAGTAATATTAAGTATTGTCCAATCCTTCCTGACTGGTCTGTGTGTGTGTGGTCTGTGTGTGTGTGGTCTGTGTGTGTGTGGTATGTGTGTGTGTGGTCTGTGTGTGTGTGGTATGTGTGTGTGTTGTCTGTGTGTGGTATGTGTGTGGTCTGTGTGTGTGTTCCAGCGTGTGACTACCTGGGGGAGAGGATGGCTTCCCTCTTCGGCATCACATCAGCCAAGTACCAGTACGCCATCGACGAGTACAACCGGATCAGGAAGGAGGTAGGACCCGGGAGAACCTCACACTCTATTATAGGAGACTACTTCACAGCACTGCAGACGCTGAAGCAGTACTTATATAAAACCACTGCAATATGTATATACGTATATAATCTCTGTATAGAACTTATATTTGGTCATTTTACATATGTTTATTCCGGTTATTTAGTTTAGTTTAAGTCATTTATATTTTTAATTAAGGTGTCCAAGTTAACGTTTTTAGTGTTGTCCGACCACCTGACCACAGCTCCTCTTCCTCTCCGCTCTTCATCAGAAGGAGGAAGAGAACGAAGAAAACCGCTTGTCGGAAGAGGCGGAGCGATCCTTCGCCCAATCACAGGCGGAGGCGGACGGAGGCAACGAGCCAATCGCCGCACCGGACGGGCCCGAGGTCCCGCCCACCCACCTTGACGTGACCTACCAGGTGGAGAATGAGAAAGTGGCACCGCCGACCACCATCACTGTCCCGGTCGTCGTCACGGCAACCTAATGTCTTAGGAAGCGGACATTCACTCTTTTACGACTCAATTGTTGTTATTATTTCAGGTTTATAGAAAAAATGTTACTATAAACTATACTGCCCCAGTATAGCAAAGAACACAGCTCTCCAGAAAGGGCAGTGGACCCTATTTACACGGGTGTCACTCATAAGACTCCTTTTGACATATCTTCACTAGTTTTACATTTAAAAAGTAGCAGACCCATAATCAAAAAGTGTTATAAGTGACACCTGTTGTGCTTATCGTAGGACGATGCCTCAGTGAAATGTCACCCCTGTTACCCCTGTGTCCCGGTTCCAACGGCAGGGATGGGAGTTGTAGTCTTTTAGGGCTTCCTTTGCGTGTCTTTATCGACCATCTCCTCAGAGGAAGGTTTCCTGGTCTTCCTCCCTTGCCACAGACACTGTGCCAAAAATAATATCAGCCACCACAGCCCGAAAAGCCACGTTCTTTTGGAGGTGTTCTTTGCAGTAATACGCGACTTAACTCCCCTAAAAAAGTGAATTCAAAGGGCTTACATCGAGAGTCTTGTTTGTGGTCGTTTTCATTTTCCTTCCAGAAAATGTATTTGGAGTGTATCTCGGCATCGTTGTTTTGCTTTAACACGGGCAGAATTGTGCAATCATTATGCAAAGAAAAGTCAGTGGTTTCCGCCAAAGAGCTGTTGATTAGTCTCCATGTTTGTGTTCACGGCGTTAGTTAACATGATGTTTGTGTGATTATTCCCGTCTTTCCAGGAGCACTTCACGGCACCTTTCAGCCTTAAAGGAAAGGTTTTGTTACTAAAAAAAAAAAATGATGGCCTTGAACACATCTCACAATGTCTTTCACAGTTTTTTTCGATGAGATCCTAGTGTACAAAAGCCTTTTGATTTCAATTGTTTTATTAATGTATATTTATTTATCTTGACAGTTTTTGACATTTTTCTTCCTAAGTAACCAAATGCACTGTTAGTAAAGTTATTGTACATTGTCTATTAAGATGATTTAATTGTCTGTTTTTTCTAAATAAAAAAACGAAATAAATAAATAACATTTTACTCTATTCTCTCTCTTACTTTCTTTTTACGATGTGTCTGTGTCAACATTAAAGTGATCATTTATAATGAAATACTTTTCACGTGCTTCAGGGAGCAATCTCTTATCGGTCTGTCTCAGCGACGGCCCGATGGCAGACAAGATGGAGGTCTGGT
>CM051019.1:16251755-16264255 GCA_027704905.1 Muraenolepis orangiensis
TACTGCACTACTTTAAATAGATACTGCTGTCACTTTTAAATGCTTTTTGCACCATTCCCCATATGTATCTCTGAATTATTTATTTATTAGTATTTATTACTGCCAATTTGCACTATACGCATTGTTGTATATTGTATATACCTACATATTACTGTAATAATACTGTAAATTGTACAATTCATCTGTCTATACATTTAGATTTCATTCAGATTTCATTTAGTTAATTTAGTTATATTTTGTTTATACTAGTTTAGTTTAGTTTGTTGTTATTTCGTTTTTAGGTATTGTATATTTTGTGTGCATTTATCCCCCCCTGTTTCAACTGCACCTTAATTACCCTCGGGATGAATAAAGTTATCTTGAATCTTGAATCATCCATCAGTCACTTAGTAGTTATTTTTATTGTGTACAGTATGTTATAGTACGGTGTTGTTTATAGTATATGGTATGTAATAGAGTAGATTGTGTACAGTGGTTCTTAATGTATATAGTAGGTTGTGTCTAGTGTTGTTTATAGCATAGTAGTGCATGGCTTTGTACAGCATGTTGAACGTAAAGCACGGGAGTAAGCGTTCCATTTCTATTTGTTGCACATGGCAAAATAAAAACATCTTGAATCTTTGAATCGTGAACACACTTTCAGTTAGGATCTTCTTTAAAGATCATATTTTGAGACAGAATTTGCTGAACCATGTGGTAGTCACGATAGTTGTATTGGTCTACAATAAAGAATAAATGTGTATGAATCAGTATCGGTAAGTAGGCTCTCATTTTTTTTTTACTTGAGATCAAGTATTCTTGAAATTCTGTTGTTGTTGTTCAGCTTCCTGGAAACACTGTGGTTAAAACGTAACCCACAAACGTGTACAACATTTCTACAAAGTTGACACTTTTGAGAGTAGTATCTGTGTACCACTGTGTTAGTTCTCCAACCTAATTATGAATATAAAATAACAAATAATCGTCACACTTTCTTTCACAAGATACTACTTCTGAGCCACACACAGTCAAGCATGCGTTTCCCCCTTGCCTCACATTCTTCACCGTTGGTACATGTGGAAAACATTAGTTTAATGTGGCTGAGTCTACTTGTGGAGAATCCCCGACACCCCAGCCTGCTTTCTATACGCCTTCTTTCGGTCAGGACAAATGGGGTGGGGGTATTACCAATCACACCCTCAACATTTAACATGCTGCTGCTGCTGCTTTTTCATTCACATTAAATGGTCTGTAGTAAGGCCTTGGGAAAGACCATTAGACGCAAGAGAATTATTCTAATTCTGTCACTATTTGTTTAGGCCTATCCTGCCGAGGGGGGTGGAAATGTATGAGCTTTTCTTGCAAAAGTGGGTGTGGGTGTGAGGAAGTGGGCTATATGTGGTGTTTGAGACATGCTGCGTAGGCCTAGCTCAGTGGTCGTGACTTTTGCCTTTTCTGTTATGCATGACTCAACATTTTAAAAGGGCCTTTTTTCGGGTGTTTAGCCTGTTCTGGATCACTAAGGTTATGTAATATGCTCTGCAGAATCACACGGTGCTGGAAGATTCTGTAATAGCCACCATAGGATATATCGTTTAATCCAAAATATCAAAGAAGGATTATACATAATATATACATATACATATACAATTAAATACGATTAAAACTGTTAAAGGTGCGTACTTCCTGCTGAACCAGCTATTATAAGGCCCTCAATACCCACCAACTGCTTTCTCCTCCTCCCCTCCTCCACTCTTCCCCTCCTCTCCTCCCCTCCTCTACTCCATTCCTCCTTCCCTCCTCCCCTCCTCCTCTCCATCCCTCCTCCCCTCCTCCCCTCCTCTACTCCATTCCTCCTCCCCTCCTCCACTCCTCCCCCCCTTTACTCCATCCCTCCTCCCCTCCTCTCCTCCTCCTCTCCATCCCTCCTCCCCTCCTCCTCCTCCTCCTCCCCTCCTCCTCTCCATCCCTCCTCTCCTCGTCCCCTCGTCCCCTCCTCCTCTCCATCCCTCCATCCCTCCTCCCCTCCTCTCCTCCTCCTCTCCATCCCTCCTCCCCTCCTCCCTCCTCCCTCCTCTACTCCATTCCTCCTCCCCTCCTCCCCTCCTCCTCTCCATCCCTCCTCTCCTCGTCCCCTCGTCCCCTCCTCCTCTTCATCCCTCCTACCCTCCTTCCCTCCTGCCCTCCTCTCCTCCTCCTCTCCTCCCCTTCGTTATTGTTATTATTATTATGATTATTATGATTATGATTATTATGATTATGATTATTATCATGGTTATTATTATTATTATTATTATTATTATTATTATTATAATCATTGTTACTATAATTAGTAGTAGTAGTAGTAGTAGTAGTAGTAGTATTTTAATAATAATCATAATTATGATTATTATTATCATTATTCTTGTCATCGTTATTATTATTATTTTTATTATTTTTATTATTATTATTATATTTAAATGCAAAAAATATATATGTTCATCTCACACCGGAAGAGGTTAAGGTGAACTTCTTCCGGGTGGCCCCAGTCTCCCAGTGTGTGTTGTATACCGTAGATAGCGCTGTGTTAGTCTCATACCTTCTATACATTATTATCTCCTGGTGACCCGCAGCCCGCAGTCATGTCCCGGGGATCAAGTGCGGGCTTCGACCGGCACATCACCATCTTCTCCCCCGAGGGAAGGCTCTACCAAGTCGGTGAGGAGGAAGGGGATCTTAGACCCCCGGAGCCGCTTCTCCGCTAGCTAGTACCAGCTAGCCGGCTAGCTTAGCGTAAACGCTCTGTCATGCTCCGGCCTAGCTTAGCTTAGCTTGTTAGCTAGACGCTAACAAACACACACACGTCTGTTTTCAAAACAAAATGCCAACGCATTGTTGATGTTATGTTGTGTTTGTGTAATGCAGCATGTGTTCCTTTTTGGTATAACTAATGAATATTAAAAACAGCCAAATAATGATTTGAATGCACAACGCATCCGGCTAGCTAGCTGGTGCATTGTTAAGTGTCCCACTTCATAGTCTTTTCTTATGGTCTTTGTAGTCTTAATTAGTAATAAATGATGATATGAACCAGTCGGTCCTTTAAAAAAGATCATCAAACTACGTGTGTCGCATCAATGAGAGGGAGACACCCCCTAGGTGTGTGGTGTCGGTCCCTTCACTTCAATGTTATGTCCCTCCAATTGGTGTTTTGAATTCATAAATAACGTTATATGATACTGTGTTCAAAGTCCCGATTTTAATCGTGATAATTAATTAATAACGCGAAATACGTTGATTTCCAGCTCATTTCCACACGTCATTATTGACCTACTCCAAAACTGCCCAATTGTCATGTGTGTGTGAAATGGCTGATGCTTTAAGTTGTCATAGCAACCACATTGAATGAAGAGAACAGGTGGACGTAGAGCTTGTTTTTTTATTCCCCCGTTAGAAAGCGTATGTACCGTGTATGTATTTAAGCGTTATTCACAGAAAGCGTATGTACGTGTATGTATTTAAGCGTTATTCACAGAAAGCGTATGTACTGTGTATGTATTTAAGCGTTATTCACAGTTAACTAAACTACAAGTTGGGTGGCGCGGGTCCTCTGCAGCAGTGCCCGCATGCCCCGGGACACTGATGTCCCCGGATCTTCATGTGTGTTTGTGTCCCACCACAGAATATGCGTTCAAGGCCATCAACCAAGGAGGACTCACGTCCGTTGCCGTCAGGGGGAAGGACTGTGCAGTGGTGGTAACGCAGAAGAAAGTCCCCGTGAGTTGGTGTTTTGTAAAGAGACTTTCTTACACGACTAGAGGGCATCCCACCGTCACGCCAAAAAGGCCTACATCAAATCAACAAAACTTGGTGGGTCGATAACTTCTGGGCCAAGGACCGGAAGTTATCGACCCACCCAAGTTTTTGTCCAACTGCGTACATAACCTTTTGAGACAACTTTTCAAAGGTGTTTCCACTCAACTGTAGAACGTGTCGGATGCTTTGCCACTCCCACTACATTATTGGCCGTCTCAGATTATTGATGAGACGATACAATGAGACCACTGTATGCCTATAAGGAACCCCGTTGTCCATCAGACAACATCATTACACGATAACAAGGATGGCCGTGGAAGCATTTACTCTACTCTTCGACTGGAAAGAAAAAATGTGACTTAATATTAGTGGAACGAGTGTGAAATGAACCATCGACTCGTCACCAAGCCTCTACGTGTGTAACATCTGCTGAATCAATCCCCACCTACATACTCCTTGATTAGGAGTGTCATTTCACTGTTCAAAACATATTTTTTCCTTCCACACAGGACAAGCTCCTGGACTCCTCCACAGTCACCCACCTCTTCAGAATAACCGACCACATCGGCTGTGTGATGTCTGGGATGACAGGTACGAACTGACTGACTGTTTCTGGATCGTCATTTAGTGTGTGTGTCCAATGATTATCGTGATAATACGTTTCTCCATATGGTCCATCCCTACGCTAACGCAAAATTACGTTACTTTCCACCAGCTCATTTCCACATGGTCATAGTTTACCTACTCCAGAAACAATACAATTCTTCTTCTCTTCTAAAGCAATGCATCATACTATGGATCATAGAAGCACTATCTGTTCAAACTGTATGTTGTATTAACCCGGTTTGTCCCCCTCTCTTGACCTCTGACCCCAGCGGACAGCAGGTCCCAGGTGCAGCGGGCACGCTACGAGGCGGCCAACTGGCAGTACAAGTATGGCTACGAGATCCCCGTGGACATGCTGTGCAAGAGGATGGCGGACATCTCCCAGGTGTACACGCAGAACGCCGAGATGAGGCCCCTGGGCTGCTGTAAGACCATCAACCTTTGGTTGTTCTGACTCTTAACGCTGCACTGGAGGGGGAAGGGTATGGGGTTAGTCAGTCCTCATGATGAACTATTGGCACGACCAACTCTACCTCATCTAACATATGAAGACAGTGTTATTAACTATTTAAGTTCTTGTACCCTCCTTAAACATGTAACCTACTGCTGTGTACCCCCTCTACCTCTCATCTGTTACATATGAAGACAAAACGGTGTTATTAACTATTTAAGGTCCTGTACCTCTCAAACATTGAACCTCTAACTATTTTTCACCTTATTTAGCGTCGTAGAGAGCCCCTTTCAAGTTAGATTCAAAGGTTAGATTCAAATTGATTGTCATTGCACGGCACAGTACAACGAAAATAATTTAGCATCTAACCAGAGTGCAAATGTTGCAGTAAAGTGCATGGTAATATATAACCAAGTGATCTGTACATCAGAGCAAACACCATATGAATGACTTCTCTGGACTAGTTATAATGCAATATTTAAAAAGTATGAAATGTCATTCTGTTCTTGCAACAACCAAATAAGTGGCAGCAAGCGCCTGTTTGGCAACCATAACATTTACAAGATTTGCACACAATATAAATGTATCTCTGATTCCTGTTGATGCGGTCGTGATGTTGTAATTGAACACGAATGGGGAAATGTTTTTTGCGAGGTGTTGTTTAAATGTTAAATCCAGCGTGTTGAGTCACCACGCGTCTCCCGCCTCTCCTCCAGGCATGATCCTGATCGGCATCGACTCGGAGCACGGCGCCCAGGTCTACAAGTGTGACCCGGCGGGCTACTACTGCGGCTTCAAGGCCACCGCCGCCGGCGTCAAGCAGACGGAGGCCACAAGCTTCCTGGAGAAGAAGGTGAAGAAGAAGCTGGACTGGACCTTCGAGCAAACCATTGAGGTACGGGAAGGCTACCGCTACTGCTACTGCTGCTGCTGCTGCTACAGCTACTGTCCACCTAAACCCTGTGTTCATGGCGTGCTGAAAAAGAGCTTTGGCGTTCCAATGCATTCCTTATGGGGCTAGTGTCCCAGCGGCTTCAAGATCCACGCTCAAGCGGAGCGCCGATCTGGGAGGAGCCTAATTTTGCGAGAGTTTCCAGAGTTCCAGCATGTTGAAACGCTGACCTTTTGGCGATGCTCAGCGCTAACCAATCACGTTCCAATATTGCATGTGAAAATAAAATGATTATTTTAGGTTTTTGTGTATTAATAATTCAGAAATATAACTATAGGGTGTATAGTTGTATGTTTCAGAATTTTTAATACACAAAAACCTTTAATCATTTTGGTGATTTTAAAATAACCAAAAAAAGGAGCAATTGCCAGGTTTGCTACCTGGCAATCAGCTGCCGGTTCAGCCCTACACAGGCAGCTCTGACCTTTAGCATCTTAAGTGCTGTGGTTTTATCACCCTCCCTGAATCAACAATGGGGTGAATCACAACAACAACAAACTTGCCCTCTTGCCCTGCTGTGTAGTTCCCCGTGGTTTCCTCCCCAGGCGCTTAGTTCACTGTGCTCTATTTCCCTTTCTGTTCTCTCTTGGCCATGCCCTCCTGACTCACACCCCTCCCTCCCTCCCCGCCCTGCAGACGGCCATCTCCTGCCTGTCAACGGTTCTCTCTATTGACTTCAAGCCCTCAGAGCTGGAGGTGGGCGTGGTCACCATCCAGGACCCCAAGTTCAGGTGAGAGAGAGGGACCACATTAACATCAACAGGTGTTCCTGTTTACACCACTTGTTGTTGGGATGGGGACAGATGTATTCTCAGGATGGCATTAGAGTAGCGTTGGGCTAATGTGTTTTTAATATTTTGTTTGTTCAAGAATGATGACTGAGGCGGAGGTGGACGTTCACCTGGTGGCCCTGGCAGAGCGGGACTGAGCTGAGAGAACACACCCCCTTTGACCCCCGATGGATAAAGATGGAGCATGATGGGATTTGTAGTCCGTCCCCCCCCCCCCTCCTGAAGAAGAGAGAAGACTGGTGTCATCTTGTTTTGCTGTAAATTAACCCCTACTGTTTCATTGAACAATAAAAAAAAAGTTTTTGGATTAAACGTTTCTGTGAATGAGTGTTCTTTTTGGAAAGCGGTTTCTTGCGTATAAAAAACAAGTCTGTGTGGTTATTTCTATCACTTTGACTTTGTTCCCTAGAATGTGTTGCATAAACATTGTGAAATCTTGAAATTCTTGGTCTCAAGGAGATTGAGTCAGAGTTTTCACCCATTGTTTCGGTTCTGATTCCCTCTGCAAGTCTTCCCTGTGGTTTTTTTGGAATTATTATTTCTGCAAAAAAATGAACGGTTAATGGTAATGATCCTCATTATGAAGGTCTGTTTCCCCCGCTTATGTTGCCTCTCGTATGTTCATATGGTCTTCTGTTGAGACCCCTTCAGGCCTGCCCGTTGCCCTTCAGCAACACGTCATGAGATGCACCTTGTGACCGTTAGACTGATTCATTCAGTCCATTATAGAAACTCCCTCCTGCTCTTTCTGATGCCTCATGCCCTACTTTACAGCATATGATACATGCACAACTTTCCAGGATTTTAGTTTTTTTGGGGGAGTATATAAGCAATGACTTTTGCGGCTTTTTGCTTTTCCCCTATCCCCGTACGTGGAGACTAGTTCTCTCCACAGAGGTCAGACTAAGCGGTGGTGGTGACACCAAGCCCCCCCCGACGTGACGTGACTTGTGTCAACGACGAAGGAACCGGGCGGTCACCTGTGTGAGTCTGAAACGGGAACCACCACGACGCTTTGTCCTCGGAACCGGTTTGAGTCACGCTCTTGTGTGTGGAAACCCCCCCCCCCCTCCCGGCCCCCTGGGGAGTACAGTACAGGTCTACTGTCCCGGCTCATGTTTACAGCCATGAAAACCATTGCAGCCATCTCCTCTTTATAGTCTATTGAAGCCCACAGCCCCATGTGCTGCAGTGTTGGGATATTGGTGATAAGGGCCAGGAAGCCCCCCCCTGATCTTACTCAACACACATGTCTGCAGAATTTACTCACCGAAGAGGAAGCTGTATGTTTGTTTGCTCGTCAGGATGACTCGGCAGTTGCAGTAACCGGATCGCTTTCAGGAGTTCCCGATTTGCCCAAGACGGTTCCTTCTGGTGAAATGTGGGGTTATTAAGCAGTCATGTCATGTTAATATAACTGCACCCCCCCCCCCCCACTATCTGCTGTATATATATGTATCTACAACTGTTGATATAACTGCATACCCCTGCTCACTACCTTGTTATTTGTGTACTTATCTGTATATATATATATATATATATATATATACCTATATCTGCACATATCTCATACCTACTCAAGTTATACCTCTGACCAGGACAGCATACTACACTATCTCTGTACATGAATGTTTCTTATACCCAGTAGACTGTTTTTATATCCCATTTCGTACCTGGCAGTACGAAATTGTGTTATTCATCTTGTTAATATGAAGGCTTGTGAACTGCTCTATTTTTATGTTTGCGTACCTCAGCGTTATGCTATTGTCTGCTTCAACTAATGTACACCTTAAGTCGCTTTGGATAAAAGCGTCTGCCAAATGTCCTGAATGTAAATTTAACCACATTGTATATTACTATGTACTACTTGACTGAACATTTGCACTCTGGTAAGATGCCAACGTATTTTCACTGTGTTTAATCTAGGTTCCTTATGACTCAGTGGTTCATCAGTCCAGTGTTTAGTGTAGAGTTTGTTTCACGTGGTGATGGGGCTTTACACGTGTGTGACTCAGAGGCCCACGCCTCGCCCCCAACTAGGAAACCCCAGTATGTTTGGAATGAGATATTATTCTGAATTGAGTGACTCCTCTCTCTCTTACTGTAAGTCATACGGATTTGAAGATTTCATTTTAGTATGGTAGCATTAATCTAATGGTCTGTATGCTGGGCCTACAAGGAGGATAGCAGTGAAGGAAGAAACGTACCAAGGCAAAACATGTATATTCATAAGTCATTTAATTCATGTATGATCTGACTTGATCTGATTTGACTCATTATAGTGTTTACAATAAATTCACAATACAAAAAAGTATTCACAAGTATAAAAAAATAATATCTCTATGTATTTACATTATATAACAAATATGGGATCCCGACCGCCAGCCGGCCAATGTCTTTGAGGTGTCCTGGATCCTTGTTCTTCAGATTTGGAAAACCGTTTGATCCGCCAGGGGGGGACGGGGACTGGGGGGGGACCCGTCTGGCTTCTGGTTCTGGGGTCCCAGGACCAGCTTCCAGGTTCTCTCTAGGGGCCTGCAGGTCTTGGAGGTGGAGTAGAGGTCATCCCCCTGGACTCTGGGCAAGGAAACCCTGTAGCAGCTTCACTGTTTGTTGCGCCAACACACACGGCGAGTGGTCCGCGCTCTTTATTTCCCAAACTTAAAGTCGTCGTACATCTGAAACAAAATAAAAACGCACCATTAGGAACTGAGAAAAAAAAACAACAACTTTGTTCGTCTTCCGAACTTTGTTGTTTGGACGACGACGTCAAGGGATATTTATTTGATGCCGTCACACGTTTCGGGACGGATTCGATTAGCGACTGACCTCCTCGTCGGAATTTTCGCCCCGCTCGCCCTCCTCCGACTCGCTGTCGGGCAGGTCCCGGAGCTCCTGGGCCGTGCACTCGTACAGCTGGCCCCGGATGTCCTCGTTGTGGCGGCCATAGGTCAGGTGGTACGGCGTGAAGCCGCCGTAGGTGATGCTGTGGACGTCGGCGCCTAGCGACAGCAGGCAGCGAACCAGGGTGGAGTTCTGCAGGTCGACGGCCAGGTGGAGCGCCGTGCGACCGCTGCACTGTTCCTGAAGGAAACAAGAGAGGGAGGGGGGCGAGGTTAGTTCCACTCGCCTTGACGTCAACGTTCCTATTGAGATTTTTTTCTGATATCAAAAATTATTCTGATATGATTTCCAAACTCAACAACGAGTCGTCTGCGATATGGTCGTCTGTTTTGGGGAAGCGCTTACCGGTGCGTTGATGTCTGCTCCCAGCTGGACGAGGCTCTCCACCAATGAGAGGAAGCCGTTGATTGACGCCAAGTGGAGGCAGTTGTGTCCTGCAAGGGGAAAAAATATAAAGAACAACATCAGTCACACGTCACGGGTCACCGGTGTTTAACCCTCTGTGTGCTCAAGGGGTGCATCAGCAGAGCGACCGGAGGCCATAGCGGCGGGGGGGAGACGTACCGTCATAGTTGGGGTGTGGGATGAGGTAGGACAGCTGCTGCAGGCCGTTCTGTGTGAGCACGCTGAAGCAATGCAGCGAGCCCCGTTTGCAGGCGATGTGGAGGGCGGTGTTGCCGTCCACGTCCGCCAGCCGCGAGTCACAGCCCGCCTTCAGTAGCCTCTCCACCAGCTGCGGCTGGTCTGTGATGACGGCCAGGTGCAGCGCCGTCTGAGCACAACAACAACAACAGGGATTGGGTTAGCCGCCGGCGGTTCATTGATTTACTACCCGTGTAGATTGAAAGGTTCTACTGTCTAAATAAAAAAAAAAAGGTATTTTGTGCAGAGGAAAGCGGGTGGGTTCTGGAGCTTGGAGGTTGAATTACCTGTCTCTGGAGGTTTTGTGCATTGAGGAATTGGTGGTTGTGGGAGAGCTTGATCATCTGGTTCACTTGTTCTGTGGCTTCGTGAATAATGGCCAAATGCAGATACCTGGGGTGGAGGGAGGAGGGGAGAAGGGGGTTGTTAAAATAGTGCACAAAAAATAAATAGTACTCATGGGGGAGGGGGGGGGGAAGTGGTCACATGGGGGAGAGAGAAAAAAAAAAAAAAGAACAAAGCCAGCAGCTCGTTTCGCAAGAGCGGAGTTTTGTCGGGTTATTTCCACCACCAGTTGTGGCTTTAAACATCTGATGCTTTATCAGTGGCTGGCGGAACGCCAGGGACTTTCCTGACCGAGCAGAGAAGCACAGCAGGCCCCGCCCCCACCGGGGGGCTGTGTGCTCTGGCCCCGCCCCCACCGGGCCCGGAGCCAGAGCGCTCGGGCTCCGGTTCGCGCTGCGCTCATCCCCAACCACCAAACAACTAAACCCCGTAGTTTAGGACTCGGTTTACTTTGTCGTGTTCCAACTTGCATATGTTTAAAAAAATAAATAAGGTATTCTGGAGAACTATAGGAGCATGCACAACAACCCCAAAGCCCCCCCCCCCCTTGTTAGGCCTCGATCCTCTGAGCGCGTTGTTGTGGTCATTTGCAGGGGGGGGGGGGTTGTACAGTATTCTGCACAAAAAATAACTATCTATAGATGATTAAACACTTACGTGTCACCGTCTTCCGTCACCGCGTTTCTCCAGGGCTCGTTGTCCTCCTGGATGGGTTCACGAGGATGCATTTTTAATTCCGCCAGCTCGCTGGCCAGCTCGTCCTCCTTCAGCGAGTCGAGGCCGCTGTCGAAGCGCTCCTCATGCTGCGGGCAGGGGAACGCCTTGCCCGCTTTGTGCTCCGTGTGCTCGTAATCCATCTCGCTGCTTCTGCTGCTGCTGGTGGTGGTGGTGGTGGGTTCTCTGTAGACGACGGCCATGTGTTTTGGGGGGGGGTGGGGGGTGTTGAGTTGTGTGACGTGTCGATCGTGTGTAATGATCAAACCCACTGTCTGTGGCGTGCTGCTGCTTGACGAGGGGCGGAGTGGTTGGTTGGTGTGAGTGCTTGTCTGGGTGTGTGTCTGTGGCGCAGAGAGAGGCGAGCTGGGTTTTATATGCTGCGAGGGGGGCGGGGCCCTGACGCGTGGGGGAATTCCAATTCCAATCTGTTGGCTTGGAGGGGAAAAAACACAAGTCTGTCAGTGTGTGTGAAACCCCCCCCCCCCCTCCAACAGACCTACAGACCTGTGTGTGTGTGTGTGTGTGTGTGTGTGTGTGTGTGTGTGTGTGTGTGTGTGTGTGTGTGTGTGTGTGTGTGTGTGTGTGTGTGTGTGTGTGTGTGCGCGTGTGTGTCACAGAAACATTTTTTTAAATGAATGAGTATTAATGAACATGAATGAGTGAGACTTGAGTGATTTCCTTTTTCTACTGGAAATGTTTAATTTTATTTTATTTTCCGCAGCTGGAAAGTCATTCAGAGGTCAGATTCGCTGTCTGAAAGAGCAAACACGTTTTTAGAAGTTTCATGGATTCAATTGTGCATCCCCCCTTTTATTAAATATGTTGCCTATTTCATTTTTGCTATTTGCATTTACCAGTCATTTCCAAAAGAGTACTTACTGAGGCACTCTGTACTGCAGCCAGATAATACATCAATGATGCGGAAATGAATACCCAGCACGCTTTCAGACTTACCTCATGTACTGCTTACTTTTTAATAAGTTTTAACTTTTCAACATTTTTTTTTATAATCGCTGCAATGATGATACGCCTACACATTCAAAATGTGATATCCAAATCTAGCTCCACTTTAGTGTAAAAGTCATTTTGGGCTGACGTTTTTAGACACATTTTTAAGTTAATTGCACACACCAATATGTGAAGCAACCCCCCTTGGCCTGTTAACATGCTATGTGATTGAGGACGATGTCTGTGTATCGTACTGTATTTAAAGTAAAGTTGATCATATCATATTAGGTGCAGCAGGGTAGGACATTAAAGTTGTTTCGTTGTGGAATATGTTTGGGGGCATTTTGGACATGATTTCCAGGAGCATTTG
>CM051019.1:16271755-16306755 GCA_027704905.1 Muraenolepis orangiensis
CCACAGGAAGTCCTTTCTTCCTGTGGCCATCAGACTCTTTAATTCATCTACCTCGGGTCGTGAGAGGGACAGTGGAGACTCAGTGACCTGAGGCCAACGCACTATTATTATTTTTTTTTTTTTGGTCAACGCACTGTAAAATCATTTCACTGTAATTTTGCACTGTAAATTCTATTTCACTTTTCACTTTTCACACGTCACTTTTTCAGTATTCATCTGAGTTATTTATTAATATATTATTACTGCCAATTTGCACTATACGTATTGTTGTGTATTGTATATACCTACGTATTACTGTAATAATACTGTAAATTGTGCAATTCATCTACTCATCTATCAATACACTTAGATTCATTTAGAGTTATTTAGTTATATTTTGTTTATAGTAGTTTTATTTAGTTAGTTGTTATTTAGTTTTTAGCTTAGGTATTAGTATATTTGTGTGTGCATTTATTCCCCCTGTGTCAACTGTTGCACCTTAATTTCCCTTGGGATTAATAAAGTTTCTTGAATCTTGAATCTTGAACTGCTAGGAGTGCTGCTACTTTCACTGTCATAACATGTCATTACCATTACACTTACATACTTTGCTGGACTTTCTGGACTCATCACAGTTACTGCACTGTACTGCACTGTATTCATGACGCTGCTGCACTACTGGCACCTTAAATGCTTTTGAAAGATTTTTGTAAAAAACAACAACAAAACAACAAAAAACTAAAAAACATATAATTTATGTCACTTTGCTTTTTTGTGTGTGTGTATGTGTGTGCGTTGCCCTGAGGTGACTTCATTCGTAGTTGTGCAGTCGGCCAAGACGCCTGGGTCATGTCGTCCTTCTGTGTTTCCTGTGTGTGTGTGTGTGTGTGTGTGTGTGTGTGTGTGTGTGTGTGTGTGTGTGTGTGTGTGTGTGTGTGTGTGTGTGTGTGTGTGTGTGTGTGTGTGTGTGTGTGTGTGTGTGTGTGTGTGGTGTGTGTGAAATGTGTCACTCTGTTAAATACTGATGCCTCACACCTGTGTGCCATGTTCTGTATGTTGGCCCTTTGATCTTCAGCAACTTCAAACTGGCCTTCTGTAGGACAGTAAGAACTGGCCTTCTGTAGGACAGTAAGAACTGGCCTTCTGTAGGACAGTAAGAACTGGCCTTCTGTAGGACAGTATGAACTGGCCTTCTGTAGGACAGTATGAACTGGCCTTCTGTAGGACAGTAAGAACTGGCCTTCTGTAGGACAGTAAGAACTGGCCTTCTGTAGGACAGTAAGAACTGGCCTTCTGTAGGACAAGACGTCAAATGGTCTTGTTTTGAAGCGTTGTGTATGTAATGTCAGACAGTGTGGTTCTCGTTGTGGTCTCTGGTGCGTTATCGAACCACTATAACATTCCCAGTGCACTACTTGTAATGTGCTTGTGGATGTACCTTGGCTGCACAGGACGTGGCCTACTTTGATATTTACACATGCCTACGTGTTACTGCACAGGTTCAACAAGTCCAGGGGAATTCTGTTACTTATGTTATGATATGGGTTATACTTATATTCAATTCAATGAAGAACTCCCTTTTGATTTAGCAGAACTACAGTGCTCATCAAATTACATTCGGTGGAATTCTCCCCTCCTAGAATTGATGGTGAAATTGTATTCCTCTTCACTCCTCTTTTATTAGGCGTTGTTGACTCTCAGGTTGTTGACTCTGTTCCAGTGTGTAATCAACCACCTGCTTGCTGCAACTGGGGCATTATGAGGAAGGATTAGCCCCATAATAGCTCCTCATAATGACTGGAATCCACCGGCCTAGTTATCTTTGAGCAGTTACGGAGAGGTGAAAAGATTCTCAATCTGGAATCAGTGTGCTGTGACTTGTACAAGTTCTTCCCAGGGAATGTTCTAATCTGCCTAAAATACACCTAACATATACTGCCCCATATACTGTAATTTTAGGGTATTTTAGAATTGTAGCACACTGGCCTACTATGACAGCACCAAGAACGACTTCCCTGTTTTCAGAAGGGCAAGTTAAGAACAAGTCACAGTCAACAGTAACTTTTTGACACCAATTCTGAACTTTCCATTCAGTGGATTTTGACGGAAAACAAGGTTATTTCTGAAGACAACTGTAATTACACAATTTGCATGATAATAATCACATGATATATAATAGTCCACGTCGGGTTATTTATCAAGGGTTATTCAAGGCCCAGTGTCTGTGTATTAGACATTGGAGTAACGGGACTTCACTGCCCTCTGTTGGTTTAATAATGCCACTACATATTAGATCACATCTTGTATTGTAACGATTCTGTAATGTTGTTTTATAAATGTGTGTATAAATGTGTTTTAGAAATTATAGTCTTTTTTTTATATACGTAATGCATACATAAGTAATGCATACATGTTTTATTTCACTGTTTTTATGTGTTATGTATCTTATGTTATTGATTGTAATGGTCGTTGGTCTTTGAGAAAACATTTTTTATTACGACTTGGGTTTTTTTTGTTGATGAGTTCCTCTAACTCACTCTCTAACTCTGCTTCTCTTTAAATGTATTTTCGGTTGCGCTTTAGCAAACGAGTCAAACAGCACCCACACATAAGGAACTACACGTCAAGCTAATGAACTACAAGTCCCATCGGGCTACAAGACGACTAGCGATCCAGTGAAATCCAGTAAGGACGTTTATGATTGGTCAAAGAGGAGCCACGTGATACCATGACAGTATCCGCTTGCTTGCAGTATCCGACTGGTCAATGGGAGTCACGTGATGCCGTCGTTCAGTATCCGCTGTGTTGATGTGGTCGGTGCTGCTGGGGGGGGGCTAGCCGGCTAGTTGACGGCTCTAGTTCTAGTCAATACTCCAATAACCGCCGTCGAAATTCCGAAGTAAATCAATAACATTTAGCAGCGTTATCGATATATCCATATATCCATATCCATCGCCATGCCGGTGCATGCCCGGGAGAAGAAGGAGAGCAACCACGAAGACATGGAGGTGGATTTCCCCGAGCAGGATGGCAGCAGCACGGACGAGGAGGACACGGTCAGCTCCTCGGTGTCAGAAGATGGAGACACCTCGGGTGAGAGACCACCACCCAAACACCACCCAAAACTACCCAACAACCACCCAAACACCACCCAAACACACACAACGACCACCCAAACGCCATCCAAACACCACCCAAACATCATCCAACAACCACCCAACAACCACCCAAACAACCACACAAACAACCACCCGAACATCATCCAACAACCACCCAAACACCACCCATACAACCACCAAAACGTCACCCAAACACCACCCATACAACCACCAAAACGTCACCAAACACCACCCAACAACTATCCAAACACCACCCAACAACCATCCAAACACCACCCAAACACCACCCAACAATCATCCAACAACCACCCATACGTCACCCAAACACCACTTAAACAACACCCAAACAACCACCCAAACATCACCCAACAACCACCCAACCATCACCCAAACATAACCTATACAACCAACCAACCAACCACCCAACAACCACCCAAACACCACCCATACAATCACCCAAACATCCCCCAAACATCATTCATACAACCACCCAAACATCACCATCCAAACACCATCCAAAAACCATCACCCAATCAACCACTCAAACACCATCCATACAACCACCCAAACAACAACCCAAACATCACCCTTACAACCACAAATACAACCACCCAACAACCACCCAAACACCATCCAACAACCATCACCCAAACAACCACTCAAACATCCTCCAACAACCACCCAAACACCACCCAAACACCACCCAACAACCACCCAAACAAACCCGTATAAACACATAATGCCAACAGAAGGATATTGCTTCTCCCTTGTTCTGTGTTGTTTACTGTAAGGACACATACAGCTGAGCGTGTTGGGGTTGCATACTGCATACTGTGGAGATAGACGGTGTGAAACATGACTTCATGACCCCCCCCCCCCCCCCCCCCCCCTCAAACAGAGATGGACGACGAGGACTGCGAGAGGCGGAGGATGGAGTGTCTGGACGAGATGACGACTCTGGAGAAGCAGTTCACCGACCTGAAGGAGCAGTACGTGATCTCAGATCTCAGGCACTCATCCCTGGGAGGATGGGTGTCACCTTATCTCAGTGGTCATCTTTTTTAATTTTAGTCTTTGTAAATATGAATCCATATGAACGTTCTGTCCATATTAAGTTAAAAAAACGGTTTAACTGACAATGTATGACGGCAAGTATGACATCTGAGAATACCTGAATTCACTCCACTGAGGATAAAAGCTAAAACGATAATGGCCTTATATATAAAATAGCGTTAATGGTGTCCGTTAATGGCGATTAAGTGGGTTTGCTTCTGGCCGTCCAGGTTGTACAAGGAAAGGTTGAGCCAGGTGGACGTCAAGCTGCAGGAGGTGATGGCCGGCTGTGCCCAAGAGTACCTGGAGCCTCTGGCCAACCTCCAGGAGAACATGCAGATCCGCACCAAAGTGGCCGGTAAGACCGTCCGGCCTCCACCTGCATGACCCCCGCCGGGGTGGTGCCTGATGCTGATGAACTCAAGGTCAAAGATGTTTGTATGGTCCAAGAAGTACAATGGAATGCTTACTCCCCATAGATAGTGCAATGGGCCTGGTTGGGAGGAGTTGACCACACCACTAGGGCTGGGCGATATGGACCAAAAATCATATCCTGGTATTTTTAGGCCGCATGGAGATATACGATATATATCGGTATTTCTATATATTATTTAAGTAGCTTTTTAAAGCCTTCTTGTTCCACGGTTGCAATAGGGACCATATCTTTAGCCATCTGGTAGGCCACCGCCTTCGTGCAGCAAAAACCGCCTTAATGCAAAAACAAAACAAAACGATATAACATAACTTCACAGACATATCGGTATGGTCCCATCTACATATCTCCTTATGAAATATACCGGTATAACTCCTAATACCCATATACGGGCCCAGCCCTACACACCACCATGGTTTGGTCCGACTGTCCTGTGAGCAGACGGTCACGTTGGTTGAGCCATCATTCAGAGCGACCCTGAACCATCTACTTCTGGGGGTTTTCTAAAAAAATAATAATAATCCATTCAGCAGGTTATTGGCTGTCTGTCACACACACACACACACACACACACACACACACACACACACACACACACACACACACACACACACACACACACACACACACACACACACACACACACACACACACACACACACACACACACACACACACACACACACACACACACACACACACACACACACACACACACACACACACACACACACACACACACACACACACACACCCTCCAAACAGCTGCTGCCCCTTCTGGACTCGTCCAAGTATGACTCTGTCCAGTCACATAAGTGACGGATCACTCGTGTTGTCTGCAGAAATGTGCATGTCAATTTCAAAAATACTATTTATTATCAGTGGAAAGATTATGAAAGACCTTTTTACGGTTTATCAGATGTCGGTGGAGCACTTCATGGTCACCTCCCTTCTTTCTGTTCGGATGAGTGTCCTCCGAATTGACGACGCAATCCCACACCTCATTGGTTCCACCAGAACAGTGATTGACATATCAGTCAATAGTTAAATTAAGATTTCCCAAGACTCAGTGTTTTTTACACAACGCGTCTCTGTCTACTGCCTACGTTTCCTTCCTTCTTCCGCGTGGGTTATCATGTGCAGAACGTTGAGACTGTGACTAGGGCTTTGGGCTTTAGTCACAGACTAATTGTTATGACCCCACAACCCCTACCATCCAGCAAGAGCAATAGAAAGAGAGAGCAAAACTTAATTATCAAGGAAGACCTCTGGAGCAGGAACGCCGAGCGGGGCATCCCTCCTTCCAGGGCGGGTTAGGAGTGTAATGGGTGCCATAATAGACACATCTAATGATGGCATAACAAGCAATTATTTTATGTTCATTTTATTGTGTAAAGTATTCTTATAGTATTGTGTTCTAGAAATTCATACTGCGGGAGGGAATGGGGAGTAAGCATTCCCATGTACTTATAAATACAAATCTTGAATCTTGAAAACAGTTAAACATACGGTTAAATGATGTTCAGTACAGTCTGGGCAATAATTAATTATGATAATGTATTGTCTTATGGTTTTTGTACTATCATGCTCATGATCAGTTTTATACTATACATTAATTATGATGACAACATAGGGCCTTGAAATGACCAAGTCTGAGGTGATAAACACCAGAGAAAAAGGATAACTAGCCGCAGTCCGAGACCATCCATTACATTTCCATATGCTTCAACGTAATGACCTTCAGTCGGACTGTTTAGAACGGCATTTAGAATTCATAAACGTGTCTTGATATTTATCCGTATGGTGTGACATTCCCCATGATAATCAGGATAATATGTACCGCTGGGCCTAGCCTCACGCTGTCTCCTCAACCCCTCCATGGGTCCTCCTCTCTCCCCCCGGCTGAGTGCGCTCTGTGCTCCTCCTCTGCAGGGATCTACAGGGAGCTGTGCGTGGAGTCGGTGAAGAACAAGTACGAGTGTGAGATCCAGGCGGCGTGTCAGCACTGGGAGGTGAGCACTTGAACACCCCACACAGATCATACAGTTCACCTCTCCCAGGGGAACCCCGCTGTGTACCGCCGAGCACCACAGGTGACATGCAGGAGGGAACACCAGCTTCTGGTGGTGAAAAAGGTGTGTGTGTGTGTGTGTGTGTGTGTGTGTGTGTGTGTGTGTGTGTGTGTGTGTGTGTGTGTGTGTGTGTGTGTGTGTGTGTGTGTGTGTGTGTGTGTGTGTGTGTGTGTGTGTGTGTGTGTGTGTGTGTGTGTGTGTGTGTGTGTGTGTGTGTGTGTGCTACATTTTGCGTGTCATGTACATGTGGCAACAGGGAAACAACAGTATCTATCTCCATGCTGTGAGTTGAGGTGCGTTTCCTGGAAGTTGTCCCCACAAATATCCTCTGTATAATCTTTTGCAGTAATGTGTAATACTTTCAAATTATTACCGGAATCGTTGGTTACGCAAGCTGACCTTTAGTACGTCCTGAATCTATTGCCATCCACCCAAAATTTCATCACTCATAATCTCACGTTATGACTCATAACGTCATGTTGTTTATTATGCCGGCTTCCTTACGACGGCACCATATATTGACATGCGATGCATGCATTGTTATGTTATACTTGACAACATAACGCAGTCAACAAACGGATAACCTCAACGAATAAATGATGAATCAGTGTGTTCCTGTTCACCCTCGTATCACAACCGACCGAAAGAACATGGAACTGTTCCAAAGGGTTGATGATGATGAAGACTGATTATGATGGTGATGATGAAGACTGATTTAAGTCCAACAGAAACGCATTAGGGGTCTTTGATGTGTATGTTTTTCTATGCATTTATTAAAAAAATGTTATATTCTTGCATGTCTTATTGCAGTGGCGCTAGTAATCCAGCAGGGGCAGTGCTGCACCACTGCTGAATGCATGTAGGGAAAACACTACTCGTAAAATGATGAAGACTCCTGTGTGTTCTCCCTCCTCAGAGCGAGAAGCTGCTCCTCCTGGACACTGTCCAGAGTGAGTTGGAGGAGAAGATACGACGACTGGAGGAGGACAGACACAGCATCGACATCACCTCGGGTCAGCACACACACACACACACACACACACACACACACACACACACACACACACACACACACACACACACACACACACACACACACACACACACACACACACACACACACACACACACACACACACACACACACACACACACACACGCCTGTCTCACACACAAACACACACCTGTCCAACACACACACATCTGTCACACACACAAACACTTTGTCACACACACAAACACTTTGTCTCACACACACACACACACACACGCACACACACACCTGTCACAGGTGTGTGACAGCTGATTGACAGCTGTCTTCCTGATGGTGGAAATGTCTGACCACCACCTGCTCTATAAGGAACTTGAATGAATGACATCACTGTACAAAACATACATTTTAATTTTGGTTAAAAAGTAAATCGATGAATGGCGATTCACACACAGATCCACCGTGTCAACATTTAGGTTTCCCATCAGTGGGCCGCCCATGAATGTATATCTAACGTGTTTTTAACATGGAAGCGGGTGGCTTCTCCGTCTCTGGTGTCGTTCTCTCAGAGCTGTGGAACGACGGTCTGCAAACGCGGAACAAGAACAAGAAGAAGGACCCGCTCTACCCCGTGAAGAAGAAGAAACCCGTCGTCGTGTCCGATATCCTTGACTTACCATGCCGGCATTTTGTACAAAAACATCTCACAGATGTGTTGAGGATACACTTACACAGAACAGAAATATATTACATTATTATTAATGTCATGTTAGCGATAATCCTCCTTCGCTCTACCTACAGTAAAAATAATAATAATAATAATACAAATTGTAATACATTTATTTTATAGGGGTGCTTTTCATTGCACTCAGACACTTTTACAGTATTCAAATATTGAAATACAAAAATACATTTCGGAGGAAGTCAACGGGTTAAAAACACAACACTATTTTCACATGAACACTATGTTGTAGTTTGTTGTCGGGGTGTAGATGGTAGTTCTCTCCCTCGGTGCCCTCGTACCGGTCGGTCGTTCGGGTGTTTGTGTCTCCTTAACTCCCCGGTGAACGTCCGTATATTGTTTACATGCTGCAGGACCTGGACATCCTGGAGGACTGGACCGCCATTCGGAAGGTACCCCGTGGCTCGGTTGTGTGGCCGTTAAGGACTGCTTTATACCCGTGTTAATACGTAGCGTGAAAGGTGCTTGAATCTTGACCTTCTTCTTCTTCTTCTTCTGATAATTTTCCAGGCGATGGCGTCCCTTGCACCGCACCGTGGGAAGGTTGACGGTACGTCTAGCAGCAGTAGTAGTAGGGTGCATACACGGGGTAGCCTGACTTGTGGTCACGGTCGTTGTCCAAAAGTTTTGGGTGTCACCTCACCCTCGGCATCTTAGAGAGTGTTTAAGATGGAGGTCTGATTACACCGCTTTCCCTTCCTGCTCAATATACGCCCTAGGCCTGTAGTGATCTATTATTCAATTATCTCTGTGTCTCTGTCTCTCTTCTCTCTGTCTCCCTGTCTGTCTCCCTCTCTGCCCCCCTCTCTCTCTCTGTCTCCCAATCTTTCTCTCTGTCTCTCTGTCTTTCTCTCTATCTCTCCCTCTCTCTTTCTCTCTCTCTCCCCCTCCTCTCCCAGGCTCCGCCTCCCCTGGGGTTGCCGTGGCGAAGCCGGAGCGCCCTCACCACGTGGCCCGGTGGGAGGACGGCCGTCTGTTCTACGACAGCCAGTGGTACTGCAGAGGACAGTCCATCTGCATCAACCGCAAGGACGAGCATCCCGCCAGGTGGGTGGGCGGGTCTGTGTGGTGTTGGAGGTCTGACCACGCAAGGTTGTTTCTCCTGTAGTTGTCTGTCTGTCTGCCTGTCTGTCTGTCTCTCATGCACTTGTCTGTCTGTCTTAGGATAAAAACTCTTGTTATGTTGATAAAAGTTGTTGTTAATTAAAGGGTTAAGGACATTAATATATAAGTGTGTGTGTGTGTCTGTTTGCCGTGTGTATAATTTGTTGTTTTGGGTGGGGGGGGCACCGTCGACCCTGATTGGTGGTCTGTCTCGATGTGTGTCTGTCTGTGGCTATGTTTGTCTGTCTGTCTGTCTGGCTGTGTCTGTCTGTCTGTAGCTGTTTTTGTCTGTAGCTGTGTCTGTCTGTCTGTGGCTGTGTGTGGCTGTGGCTGTGTTTGTCTGTGGCTGTGTGTCTGTCTGTCTGTCTGTAGCTGTGTCTGTCTGTCTGTGGCTGTGTTTGTCTGTGGCTGTGTTTGTCTGGCTGTCTAGCTATGCAAAGACATGCGTCCAAGTGCCGTTGCAGTGAACTAATATTTACATAAATAAATTAACATTTGTCTTTTTTTGTGTTGACATTAACATTGTTGTGACTCATATTGTTTGCGTGTATTTGTGTGTGTGTGTGTGTGTGTATATATATATATATGTATATATATATATATATATATATATATATATATATATATATATATATATATATATATATATATATATATATATATATATATATATATATATATATATATATATATATATATACACACACACACACACAGTATATAGATTTATTTTTACTAGTTGGTTCAAATTAATTCATAAGTTTCCCTTCAGGGATTAATAAATACCATATTTTTGCCTACTTAAATATTTTAATACCATGAATGTTGGCATCTATGGTTTTGACCTCTGTCTGTCTCTCTCTCTCTCCCTCCTCCCCTCTCCCTCTGTCTGTCTCTCTCTCTCCCCCTCCCTCTCTGTCTGTCTGTCTCTCTCCCCCTCCCTCTCTGTCTGTCTCTCTCTCCCCCCCCCCCTCTCTCTCTCTCCTCCCTTCTCTGTCTGTCTCTCTCCCCCCTTATTTCTGTGTCTCTCTCTCCCCCCTCTCCCTCTCCCTCTCCCTCTTCTTTCTCTCTCTCTCTCCCCCTCTCTCTTTCTCTCCCCCCTCTCTCTTTCTCTCCCCCCTCTGTCTGTCTGTCTGTCTCTCTCTCCCCCCCCCCCCCCCCCCCCCCCCCTTCCTCTCTCTCTGTCTCTCTCTCCCTCCAGCGCCATAATCACCACCATCAACCATGACGAGGTGTGGTTCAAGCGTCTGGACGGCACCAAGTCCAAGCTTTTCATCTCCCAACTGCAGAAAGGCAAATACACCATCAAGCACTCTTAGGGATGGAGGGAGGGAGATAGAGAGGGAGGGAGGGAGGGAGGGAGAGAGAGAGGGACCTGAACACATATACGTATCAATTCACACATGAATCATGTGACTGACATGCGACCCTCTCTATACCCCGAGCCGGACTGAGTAGGTCTGTGTGCTGTGTATATATGTACATATGTTAATAATAGTAATAATGATAGTCATACTATTAACCGTCCTCCCTGACGTGGTCACCAAGTATCAGAAACACACTCCCCGCCGCCAAACGCACACGCCACACGAGAGAGAGAGTGTGCGCCGGCATCGAAGAATACTAAAATAAATAAAAACGTGTCCGACGAAACTGCGGAAAACTAATTTTTTTGCGTGCCTTCTCTGAGACGAAGACAGTGACTCGGTGGAAAACAAACTCGGCTAAGTTTTCTCAGCCAAGCTGAACTATCCGCACGGGCCGAGCCTGAGGTTAGGCACGGGCCGAGCCTGAGGTTAGGCCGTTGGTCTGGTTCCTTTTTCTTATTCTTCTCCTTTCTTTGCACTGAAAAGGGGTGAGTTTAAAAAAAAAAAGTGTGTGTGTGTGTGTGTGTGTGTGTGTGTGTGTGTGTGTGTGTGTGTGTGTGTGTGTGTGTGTGTGTGTGTGTGTGTGTGTGTGTGTGTGTGTGTGTGTGTGTGTGTGTGTGTGTGTGTGTGTGTGTGTGTGTGTGTGTGTGTGTGTGTGTGTGTGTGTGTGGTGAGCTTCTCCCGGTGGTCCGGTCCTTCCTGTCCATGCAGCCACCGCCCACCCAGCAACCCCCACACATCACACACGTCCAACGTATTTTGTGTTCAAATCTGTGTAATTAATGTGTTTGAATAAGGGAGACGGCAGAACCACTAACTGCCTGTCATTAGTGTAATGATGAACGCACCGTGTTGACTTTAGGATGTCTTCTATTCTCTCCCTTGGCTGGTTTGAAGGAACTTCAGCAGTACTCCAACATGTTGGCTCTGGTCGTCTGTTTCTCTTCTTCTGTGGTATTCCTGTTCCCCATTACCCCAACTACAACCTCCAGTATGGTCTGTGGAAGATATCACGGTTGTGTGTGTTTTTTTTTTGTTGTATTTACTGATGATGAACTTTTGTTGTTTTGTTGTTGTTTACCATGGCGGTTATCTGCTGCTCTATTCCCATTTGGAATAAGGACAAATTAATGCGCTTTAATCGTGGAAAATCTTGCTGGAGCGGAACGGATGTTTTGTTGTGCCAGGAACGGAACAGTCGGGAAGCTCTTTTTTTTTCTTTTCTTTTTTTTTTATCGAGCCCCATTGGTTGAGACGAGGGTCGGCCCCTGGTCCCGGCTGGATGGGACAGAGGGGGGTGGGGGGGGTTGAACGAGGGGGTGCTACGGTCCTCCCCGGATGGACCCAGAATCGGATCACTTTTTGTACTTTTTGAAGGTTCCTTTGCCGGAGAGGAGAGTGTATGGTGGAGGGCAGCAATGTGTGAATGTGTGTAAATATGAACCGTTTGTGTGTTTGTTTGGATGGAGTTTCCCAGTTTACCTGCGGACAGGGTCCGCTTCTCCAAGTGTTACCCGTGCCACATGTATTGAAGAGGATAATGGGTGCTTGGGCCTTCCTGTCCTGAACCCGGAGGTGTCAAAGGTCAGAGAGTGTGTGTGTGTGAGAGTGGGCGTCGCCCCATCACACACCGTAAAGTAGGATATGTATTGAATGTTTTTACGGAACGAGGTTATCTTTACTTTGCATTTAGTCGAAGGAACTGTGCGGGGTTTTCCGGCTAGTTTCAGTTTTGCTATGTATTTCTCCACTGCGATGGAGAAATACATTTCATTGTGCCAACGCATGGAGAAATAATAAAGTTTCATATTTGTCGTATGAAGCCTTACTTGTATCTCTCACACACACACACACACAGTGTCACGCCCACCCTGCCTGTGTGTATAAAACTTGGAAAAACAAGTTGTATTTGTTCTTACTATGTTATGTTCTGTTTTTAGGAAATGCAAAATTGCAGACTTCTAACCGTGAACATGAATATGATGGCTACATTTGGGGCGGTGCGCTTTTAAGCAGCTTTGCTCCAGTCTGTTTTCAGACTAAATAGAATAGAACTAAATAGAAAGGCTTTTGGTGAAGAAAACCCAGACTTTGTGCGTGTGTAACGGACCATGCATTGCATAATACAGTTCTGGGTGGCACTACTTTACTTTATTGTCCCGTTACAGTGTGATGAAACGACTAGGTACTGTGTGACCCTAAGCCATATGAAATGTAACCGCATGTACGATAACCTATAGCAATAACCATATAGAACCGTGTCTTACTACACCCTGGGGTTAGGGTGCGAAGCTTAGGTTAGGAAGAGGCCAAACAGCGAGTTACACACTAAGGTATGGATAGGCTACAGGCTATGGCTACATGTTGACTACATAGGCTTCTACTGATAGGCTTTAGGCTACATGTTGACTACATAGGCTTCTACTGATAGGCTTTAGGCTACATGTTGACTACATAGGCTTCTACTGATAGGCTTTAGGCTACATGTTGACTACATAGGCTTCTACTGATAGGCTTTAGGCTACATGTTGACTACATAGGCTTCTACTGATAGGCTTTAGGCTACATGTTGACTACATAGGCTTCTACTGATAGGCTTTAGGCTACATGTTGACTACATGCCGTGACAGGTTATTGCATTGTGTGTTACATGTGTAATGTGACACTAATGTAAAGAGTTTTCGTGTGTGTGTGTGTGTGTGTGTGGTTAGAGGTGTGTGTGTGTGTGTTTGTAGGCTGTATTCTTCAGTAGTGTTGTGCTGGGTGAGTAGTACAACTGCACCCTGAGGACCATCTCCTGAAAGTCACCCCTCTAGGGTTCACTGAACCCTATAGCCGGGGCGGTTCCTAGGCTCGCGGAAAAGAGGATTATTATTTGGTCTTGGAACAGAAGACGCACACCACCAAAAAAGCGCTGAGCGGGCCCTATTTGGTAATGGCTCTTTGCTCTGCTGCGCTGTTCAACCCTTCACTCACTACCTCTGCTCCTGTGCCAGAGGGCCACTCAGTAGATTAACACCACACCATTGAATCAGGATTCCATCCTAATGGACCCTTCCTCTTCTTCTTCCTCTTCTTCCTCTCCTCCTCCTGCTCCTTCCATCCTTCCTATATTGCATGCATGCTGTTGACTCGAGGCCACACCCGCTGGTGCAAGGAGAAGCTGTCGACTTGATCAGATGGACGGGGAAAGCAACTGGCGACTCGACTATTGATCACCGATATGTATGGGGAATAAGCACGCTAGGCTATCTGGGTCGCAAGTTACATTATGAAAAACGTTTTGTATATTGTTAATAAAAAAAGTATACGAGCTATGTATGGCATGTATGGTTGTTAGGGTAGAATATATATGTTAATGTTTATCCCAGTACTAAAGCGACCAATGGACCTGCAGTACCCCTTTTCCGCCAGTAGTTGTCAGCAGTGCTCCATAGACGGTTGGCCGCAGCGATGCGCTAGAAGGGAGGGGGGGGGGGGCTTATGTATCTGGGGCACCCTGCCGCTGAAGCCTCCCAGCTGATGAGAGGGATGGAGGAGGGATGAAGGCACAGTTTGATCACCACTTTCTCGCCACGTCGGCTACCGCAATCCAGAGAGGGGGAAACGGTAGACGTGTGTGAACCAATAATCCTAGCGTCAAATGGAGCAGGAGCGGCATATGGCAAGAGATGCTCTGCCCTGTCGTCCTGCACTACACAACATCTCTCTAGAGCCTTGTTGGAGAGTGTGTGTGCGTGCATGCGTGCCGGTGCATCCTCTTTTGCCCCAACCAACATACGACTACTCGGCTGCACAACATGCCCTCCCATGCACTTTCACACAACGTGCCGCCACGATGTCTCTCGGATACAACCACACACACACACACACACGCGTTCGCGCGCACACAGCCATTCCACCCACAGTGGCCTCTGACGGTGTTGTGGTCATGGCCTGACGGGTGTAGCCGTGTTGTAGACTGTGTGTCGCGGTGCTTGTTGGCGGTGTCCACCTTGTCCATCCATACTTTATGAGAAAGTGGAACCAGAGGGTCATCTGGACGTGTTTACCGCAACACGGGCTGGTTAGAGTGTGAAAGTGTCACGCTGTTCTAAATTACTCAGATCCCTGCCCTCCGGTGTGTGTGTGTGTGTGTGTGTGTGTGTGTGTGTGTGTGTGTGTGTGTGTGTGTGTGTGTGTGTGTGTGTGTGTGTGTGTGTGTGTGTGTGTGTGTGTGTGTGTGTGTGTGTGTGTGTGTGTGTGTGTGTGTGTGTGTGTGTGTGTGTGTGTGTGTGTGTGTGTGTGTGTGTGTGTGTGTGTGTGTGTGTGTGTGTGTGTGTGTGTTCGTCAGTCAGAGAGGAGGGATTGTGTTTGTGTGTCGGTGTGTTTATTTTTTTTTGTATATGCGTGTGCAGTCGCGTGGGCGGTGCTCTGTTTGATGCTGATTGTGTAAGAGATTGTAAAAAGACACACGGGTTCACGTGAAGAACAGAGCGAGAGAGAGATTTGGGATAGAGAGAGAGGTTTCACGTTGGCAACAAGCCGCATTGTTTATTTTAGTCCCAGAGAGGAAACCCCCCTTCTCTAAATGACCTCACTCTGGCCTCCTTTTGACGTGTCCTTAGCTCCTCGTCGGCATGTAGGCCAGCTAGGGAGGGGAGTGGTAGGGGCCATTTCTATCCAGACAGAAGATTCTCTCCTTGCAACACATTTTCTTCTGTTGCTAAAAATAATGCAGCCCTACTGTACTGTACGTACAGATGGAGGCGCACACAGTCACAAGGACACTGTCACACGCAGCCTGAGAGGTGCTTTAGTATCAGTATTGCAATAGTAGTCAGTATTATTAACCAGTTAAAAGCGCCGTGTTCCCCTGTTTTACATATTTGGCTTAATATTGGCGTAATAACTCCCTTCACAATACATACGGTTTATGCAGACTCTGTTCCAGCCGCTTTTCTCACTGTCCTGCCCCCGTCCTGTCCTACCCCTCACTGTCCTGCCTTTGTCCCGTCCTCTCTTTCACTGTCCTGCCCCTCACTGTCCTGCCTCTGTCCCATCCTGCCTCTCCCTGTCCTCCCTCTCACTGTCCTGCCTCTGTCCCATCCTGCCTCTCCCTGTCCTCCCTCGCACTGTCCTGCCTCTCACTGTCCTGCCTCTGTCCCATCCTGCCTCTCCCTGTCCTCCCTCGCACTGTCCTGCCTCTCCCTGTCCTGCCTCTGTCCCGTCCTCTGGTTCACTGTCCTGTCTGTCACTGGTACAGGATAGAGGCTGGGGACAGGGGGGGTACTGACCTATCGAACAGCAAATGATCTGTGAGAAATGCACATGGCAGCGTCCCGTATGCACACGTGAGCCTGCAGCTTACCATGACTCCGTGTGTCAGATCACCGTCTTCTAGATCCTCAGTGGGATGGGCTCCTCTTTTGATTTGGTCTTAGGACTCATTTGTGACCCGGACAAGACACGCCCCTTTGTGTTCCAGAAGGCAGGACCGGGAACAGGTGAGACGGAGATCCCGCCCAGTGACACGGCCCGGAATAATAACCAGCCTCCTTTTTGAAATGTCACCGGCTTTGTTAAATTCTGTTTACTGACAGAAAACACTGTTGTTCTGCAGGAGTCCCGACCTGCCCTTCTCCCACCGCGTCTCCTGCTGAATTAAGGACCGCGCCGCTGCTTCTCTAAATGTTTATTTGTTGCTTTATTGATTATTATTTTTGCCGCCGGTCTGGGTGGCCATCTTAAGGTTGTGGGTTCTGCATATCTTGCACAATTACACTAAAATAGCAGCGGTTCACCCCAGCTCACACATTCATGCACACACACACACACACACACACACACACACACACACACACACACACACACACACACACACACACACACACACACACACACACACACACACACACACACACACACACACACACACACACACACACACACACACACGCGCGCGCATAGTGTACACATACTGTACATGAATGCACTCTCACTCACTCTCCCACACAAGTCAAGCAGTCGAGGGCTGGGTTTGGCTCTTGTGTAAAGAGACCGTGTTAAAACACAGCCGGCAGACATGTTGTGTGTCCCAGGCCTGACCCACAGCACAGCAGACCATCTGTCACGGGTCACGCTAGCAGCTAGCCACACGCTACCCACCCACATATTGTCTCATTATGTTTCAATACATTAGTTGGGAGAGATCTATCAATCAGTATCACGCCGCTCCTCACACAGTGCTGGGGACTGTGACTGGTGATTGTGATTGGGATTTGGGATTGTCAGTGATTGTGATTGGGGATTGTGAGTGATTGTGACTGGTGATTGTGAGGGATTGTGACTGGTGATTGGGTATTTTACAAACTGATTTTAGCGTTGATGACATTTATGATCCACGCTGTTGCATGTTGCCGTCTTTCACCATGGACGGTGGCACTGAATTTCCATTGAGAAGCTAGCTAGGGAATGTAGCTATTGCACTAATGCAGCTAGCTAGGAGATGTAGCTAGTGAGCTAGTTAAGCACATTGGGGACTCTAACTAGTAATTGCCCAATTTAAGCTGGCTTGTTGGAGCTAACTAGAGAATGTAGCTAGTGAATGTCGCTAGTGGGCTAGTGAAGCTTGCTAGTAAATGTAGCTAGTGATCTAGTGAAGCTAACTAGTGGATGTCGCTAGTGAGCTACTGAAGCTAACTAGTTAATGTAGCTAGTGAGCTAGTGAAGCTAGCTAGTGAAGAGAGAGTCCACATCACATAACATGGGCTCCCTGTCTGCTACAGCATCGTACCGCTTCCCTCCGGAGCCCGGCCTGGTCCTGATGCTGCCTGTATCCCAGGCCCCCATCCCCCCTCACCACCGGTTGGCCCCTGAGGCCTACTAGCCGGTTGAGAACCGCTGGAGACGGGGGGGCAGCTGACTCAGCTCTTCAGCCTCAAGTTGTGTTCTTAAAACAAGTTTTTAAAGCATGTTTTTTTATTCACTGGCCGACGGCCCTCGATGCATTGTTTTAGTATTTGTGTGTGCACTTAGCGTCCTGTCTTTATTGGGTCCCCACTGTTGACTGCACATGTATCGTCTCTGTGTGCTCTTACTGTAAAACAATAATATATATATACATATAGTGTACATATATATATATATATATCTAAACAGAATATACACAGAATAATCATAATGCTTGATTTTTTACGGCACTTTATTAATACACTTGCGAGTGAGGTGGAGAACCTAGGAGGGAAGGACCCTCCTTGACACCTCTCTCCTCCACACCACCCTCCTCCACACCACCACCCTCCACACCACCACCATCCTCCACACCACCTCCCTCCTCCACACCACCATCCTCCACACCACCACCATCCTCCACACCACCACCATCCTCCACACCACCACCTCCACCCTCCCCACCACCACCATCCTCCACACCACCCCCATCCTCCACACCACCACCCCCATCCTCCACACTACCCTCCTTGACACCACCATCCTCCACACTACCTCCCTCCACACCACCACCCTCCACACCACCACCCTCCTCCCCACCCCCATCCTCCACACTACCCTCTTTGACACCACCCTCCTCCACACACCACCCTCCACACCACCACCTCCCTCCACACCACCACCCTCCTCCACACCACCTCCCTCCTCCACACCACCACCCTCCTCCACACCACCTCCCTCCTCCACACCACCCTCCTCCTCCACACCACCACCCTCCTCCACACCACCCTCCTCCACACCACCGCCCTCCTCCACACCACCACCCTCCTCCACACCACCACCTCCCTCCACACCACCCTCCTCCACACCACCTCCCTCCTCCACACCACCCTCCTCCACACCACCGCCCTCGACACCACCCTCCTCCACACCACCTCCCCCTCCGCAGCAGGCCGAGCTCCGTATGTAAATCTAGTCAAATGAAGCCAACCGGCGCTGGCTGCTAAGATGCAGGGACTACAGACCATGGGAGGGGAGGGGCCTCAGCTGGAGGAGGGCTGTGATTGGGGGAGGGGGGAGGGGAGGGGCCTCAGCTGGAGGAGGGCTGTGATTGGGGGTGGGGGGAGGGGAGGGGCCTCAGCTGGAGGAGGGCTGTGATTGGGGGTGGGGGGAGGGGAGGGGCCTCAGCTGGAGGAGGGCTGTGATTGGGGGTGGGGGGAGGGGAGGGGCCTCAGCTGGAGGAGGGCTGTGATTGGGGGAGGGGGGAGGGGAGGGGCCTCAGCTGGAGGAGGGCTGTGATTGGGGGAGGGGCCTCAGCTGGAGGAGGGCTGTGATTGGGGGTGGGGGGAGGGGAGGGGCCTCAGCTGGAGGAGGGCTGTGATTGGGGGAGGGGGGAGGGGAGGGGCCTCAGCTGGAGGAGGGCTGTGATTGGGGGTGGGGGGAGGGGCGGGGTCTTCTGCGCTCTGCTGGTGAAAGTGCGTCTTGCTTGGTGTGTGCACACCACACATACACTACACTAGTATCATAACGCACAAATGTGTGTGCACTTTACGCACACAGAGTAGTATCACAAGAGACAAACACCATCGTTCCTACACCCGATGGTGTTTGTCTCTTGGGAGTGAGAGACAGAAAGAGAGAGACAGACAGAGAGACAGACGGACGGACGGACGGACGGACGGAGAGAGAGACTCTGAGTCTGTCTGGCCGGCCGGTGGTGATGGTCCAGTGATTGGCTGTGGGCGTGGTTGACAGGCTGCTGACGGTGCACATCACACCCAGGGCTCCGCCCCCTGCTTCACGTGGCGGCGTGGAGGAACCCCAGATCACCTCAGAGGAGTTCCTCAACGTAAAGACAAATAAATGTAAAGAGAACCATAACCTCCGCCTGTTTAGGTTGTTGCACAGGCAGAACAGGGTGCATGTGCAGACACACATTAATAGCCATTCATTTACACACACACACACACACACACACACACACACACACACACACACGTGTGCTCCAAAGCTTAAATGTAAACAGCTTTAATGTGTGCCGAACCACGCAGACTCAGATGCACACACGCACACACATACACTGGTAATATCACACATACATATACCCAGGCAACGCACACACACTCCCAGGCTGCACAACACACACACACGCTAATTAGCTTGACGGAATCCCTGACCACACACACACACACACAGCGCTTTTCGCGGAGGTGTGGAACATGTTCAGTGTTTCCAGGAAGAAAGAGCGGCAGAGGAAGAAACAAGATGGCCACCGTGGCTAACACTGGAAGTCTTCTTCTTGTAAACGACTAAAGGACAAGCCTTTCCCCGGTTGTCTGTTTATCCATCAGTACAGCTGCTGTCTCTGGAGCTCCCGCAGGGGGGTTGATCTCATAACTCTTCATCATCATCGTCATCATCATCTGTATACACACACACACACACACACTGAGGCAACACAAGCTCGAGGGACCTGATTGGTCCGTCTGTGTTCCACAGGGTTAGTGGGCTTCTTTGAGTGGAAGTAGAGCATCTGTAATTCCGTTAACTGGGAGGAGGAGGAGGGGGAGGGGGTGGTGGTTTGGTTAGTGAAGCAGGGAGAAGCCGTCATGGCGTGGAGTCCGTAGGGTGGAGGGAGGCTGGGGTGGGGGTGGTCTACTGTCATGGGATGACATCGTAGCACAGTGCGTGGTAACAGCCGTAGACTCAACACCCAAGTCTCTCTCTCTCTCTCTCTCTCTCTCTCTCTGAATCGCTGTCTTTCTCTTTTCCTTTCTTTCTGTTGATCTTTCTCCATCCCACTCTATTTTTATTCTGGCCTCTATTCCTTCCTTCCTTGCTTCCTTCCTTCCGTCCTTCCTTCCTTCGTTCCATATCTTGGAACTTTGAGCAGTACTCAATCTCAGAGAGTTCATGGTGACGGTTTGTTTGTAGAAATGACTCACCCCCACCCTCCAACCGACGAGGAGTGAGTGTGTAGCACGGCTCCGCTGCACGGGGCTCGGAGCCGGCCTACGTCAGGGCTTTGATTGGTAAATCCTGGCCCTCCCTGGAGGCCGTACGTACCGTTCTCACCACACGCGCGTTCACAGCTCTCTCCCCTCACTCAGCCAACCCAAAACCCTCAGTTGTATTTCTGTGTTATATATTTTGATTATATTACCACTGTGTGCGTACAACTCACAACACTTCGCCACAGGGGAAACGTCCCAGCAGAACCTGGTGTCTGGGCTAGGTGTAGAGCCACCCAAATATGTATTATATGTACAATTTTATTTACTTGTTTATTTAGTGTAGTTTAGTTTTCTTCTGACATCATTTATATTTTGTTTTGTTTGCCTGAGCGTGGATTGCATGAGCGAGCATTGCGCAACAAATTTGTTGTACTTGTACGATGACAATGAGGGCCTTTGGAATCGGATTCGGAGGTGTATACACTGTGTTCACTCTGGACCTGGTTTATGTGTCATAAATGTACCACTATGTATGAGGTACAGTGTACTACTATGTATGAGGTACAGTGTACCACTATGTAGGAGGTACAGTGTACCACTATGTAGGAGGTTCAGTGTACCACTATGTATGAGGTACAGTGTACCACTATGTAGGAGGTACAGTGTACCACTATGTAGGAGGTTCAGTGTACCACTATGTAGGAGGTACAGTGTACCACTATGTAGGAGGTTCAGTGTACCACTATGTAGGAGGTACAGTGTACCACTATGTAGGAGGTACAGTGTACCACTATGTAGGAGGTACAGTGTACCACTATGTAGGAGGTACAGTGTACCACTATGTAGGAGGTTCAGTGTACCACTATGTAGGAGGTACAGTGTACCACTATGTATGAGGTACAGTGTACCACTATGTAGGAGGTACAGTGTACCACTATGTAGGAGGTACAGTGTACCACTATGTAGGAGGTACAGTGTACCACTATGTAGGAGGTACAGTGTACCACTATGTAGGAGGTACAGTGTACTACTATGTAGGAGGTACAGTGTACCACTATGTAGGAGGTACAGTGTACCACTATGTAGGAGGTACAGTGTACCACTATGTAGGAGGTACAGTGTACTACTATGTAGGAGGTACAGTGTACCACTATGTAGGAGGTACAGTGTACTACTATGTATGATGTACAATGTACAGTGAAATGTTATCGCCTGGTTCAAAGTTCTGCAAGTTTTTACAAGAATCACAATTTACAAAATGTACAAAAAGTCTACACAAATGGTACGTATTTACATAATTGCAGAGACTCTCTTCTAATGCTCGTGTCTTGGAGAATATCAGGCAACGACAAGCAGCACACGGAAACTGTGTTTTACAGCAAACAACTAGAGCGTCACGATGTTATGATCGATGTCATGATGTCAGGGTCTGGGGGGGTTGGGTGGGGAGGAGAAGAGAGAGAGAGCACCGTTCGTCACGCTGATGTGTGATCAACATCCTTCACATTGTGTGTCACCAAAACAGAGCGGCAGGTGTCACACACACACACACACACACACGCACACAGGCACACACGCACACACACACCCTGTTTCGCCGCCCCGGCCGGTTTGAGGGCCAGGCCACCAAATGAAACACGTCCTGTGACTCATCATCAACATGGAAACAAAATGGAACGTGGAACTGTAAAAAAACCCTACGCCTAAATTCGATTTGGTTTCCCCGGCCTCGTCCGGTGACCCGCAGTACGAGAGCAGAATGTGTGCGGACGGCAGCGTAACCGATAACGACAATACACTGAGAGAATCCAAAGAACACTGACTCATCCTCCCCGCTTTGTCCACAGTGGATGACTGTGAGGTGTGTGTGTGGCGCGAGGCGTGGACATGAAGGACGCCATAGACGAGAGAATAAGACCGCCGTTTTCCTCATGAGTACACACCAGGTCCTCGCTGGCTGGGCGACACGCAAGACCCTGTGAGTAAAAATAACCTGCTGCGTGGGCGCTGTGGAGCCTGCATATCTGTGTATATGGGAAAGTGTCCGTGTGTGTATGTGTGTCTTTGTGTGTGTGTAGTGTACACACGTGTGTGTGTGTGTGTGCTGGGTTGCGTGTCTGCATCAACATCTGGATGTGTGTGAGCTGGACTTTAAGAGAAAAGGATACAAGATTTGTATTGGCCATTTGTAACAAGTACATAGGAACGCTTACTCCCCATTCTCTCCCGCAGTATACATCTTAAAAACAACACCATCAAAATGATATATACAATAAAATAAACAACAATAAGAGCAGCAAAGTGACTTAAATGATATGTACATGGTTTTATTTATATTTTTTACAAAAATCTTTAAAAGCATTTAAAGTGCCAGTAGTGCAGCAGCATCATGAATACAGTGCAGTAACTGTGATGAGTCCAGAAAGTCCAGCAAAGTATGACAGAGTAATGTTAATGACATGTTATGATAGTGAAAGGATGGAGAAAGAAAGAGAGCGCCATGCGAATAAATATAGCCTATACATATATTATATATACATATGTATATAAACATATTATATATATATATATATATGTATATGTATATGTATATGTATATGTATATTTCTTAACAACACAGGTTCCTGCTTGTTTTTTCCCGCACTAAGGGAGAATCCCGGGTCAGCAGAATCCACTGCGTCTCCAGTCATCATGAATATTCATGAGGCCGCCTTCTCTTCTTCTTTGGTAAAAGCCTGGCGTTCATCTCTGGCGACGCTCCGGGATGGAGGGGGGGCGGGCCAGCGCTGAAGGGGTGGGTGGGTGGGGGGGGGTGGTGACCATTAGGGTGAGGCTCCCCGTACCGCGGTTAATTACATCATGGCGTCGTCATCGTCACGGCAACGAGAGTTTGCAGGAAAACGTGCCGATTTGGCTTCAAGTCTTCTTCCCCTGTTGAACTGTTGTTCTGTCTGTTAAATGCTATACTAACATTGTAATATTAATCATAATAATTATATATGCCATTAGGGGAAGGCTTTTATCCAAGGTGCACCGTGACGGAACGCATGCATTTCTTAGTGCATTCCCCAATGGGAATCAGACCTTCAACCCTGTTAGTGCTCTGACCAGTGGAGATGTATTATTTCTTGCATTACTCACATGGGGGGGGGGATACATAATAGATGGGCCTGCATTATAACCTGTTCCATAAGAGCAACTGTACATTTTAAAGACCTCAGTCCTATGCTATTTAATTTCTTTTTAAGACACACACACACACACACACACACACACACACACACACACACACACACACACACACACACACACACACACACACACACACACACACACACACACACACACACACACACACACACACACACACACACACACACACGCTCGCGCACACACGCACGCATGCGCACACACACACACACACACACACTAAAGAAGAGCCTGAATGCACAGCGTCCTTGTAACGATAACACACTCTGAAGGCACGCGTTGAAAAGCAGGCCTTAGGATGTTTATCCATAAATAAGTGAATAGAAAACCCTCCTGACCAGCTGTGGCTCCATTTGGTCCTACCCCCCCCCCCCCACACACACACACACACACACACACACACATACACACATACACATACACCACCACACCACAACCCTTTGGCCTAAATACCCCACTTTCCTCCTGCTGGAAGCTAAACGCTGTCCTGCCTCCATCATACACTCTCTTATGTAAAGAGAGAGAGAGAGAGAGAGAGAGAGAGAGAGAGAGAGAGAGAGAGAGAGAGAGAGAGAGAGAGAGAGAGAGAGAGAGAGAGAGAGAGAGAGAGAGAGAGAGAGAGAGAGAGAGAGAGAGAGAGAGAGAGAGAGAGAGAGAGAGAGAGAGAGAGAGAGAGAGAGAGAGAGAGAGAGAGAGAGAGAGAGAGAGAGAGAGATGTATATATACTGTTGACAGTAGAGAGAGACCAAGAGATGTAGAGAGACCAAGAGAGAGAGGTATAGAGAGATAGAGACAGAGAGAGAGAGGGGGGGCGTAGGAGAGAGAGAGACGGGGGAAAAGGAGAGAAAGTTGAGAGGAAAAAGCAGGGAGGAGAGCTAAAGAGAGGGAGGTAAAGAGAGGGATAGAGAGAGAGAAGATAGAGGGGTAGAGAGAGAAGAGAGAGGTAGCGGTAGCTATAATGAGGGAGCAAGGAGAGGGAGCAGGCAGGGGAGTGAGAGGAGATATTCAGAGTCAGAGAGATAATGAGAGAGAGAGAGAGAGAGAGAGAGAGAGAGAGAGGAGAGAGAGAGAGGAGAGAGAGAGAGGAGAGAGAGAGAGAGAGAGAGAGAGAGAGAGAGAGAGAGAGAGAGAGAGAGAGAGAGAGGTATAGAGAGATGGAGATAAATGTTTTGACTGTGTGTCTCCCCCTTTACACACCAGCTCTAGTGAGTGTGGCTGGGGCCCCCAGGGGGGTGTTGGCCCCTGGGGCCCCAGGGGTGTGTTGGCCCCTGGTGGCCCCAGGGGGTGTGTTGGCCCCTGCAGACAGCACACTGGACCATAGCATTCAAGATTCAAGATAACTTTATTTATCCCGAGGGAAATTAAGGTTGAATTGAAGAACACATCGAGCCCTGGGAGCAGAGGGAACACTCATAACCCCTCCGAGAGAGAGAGAGAGAGAGAGAGAGAGAGAGAGAGAGAGAGAGAGAGAGAGAGAGAGAGAGAGAGAGAGAGAGAGAGAGAGAGAGAGAGAGAGAGAGAGAGAGAGAGAGAGAGAGAGAGAGAGAGAGAGAGAGAGAGAGAGAGAGAGAGAGAGAGAGAGAGAGCTACTGCATGCAGTAAGTGAGGGAGAGAGAGCTACTGCATGCAGTAAGTGAGGGTGATAGAGAGACAGAAAGAGAGAGAGAGAGGGGGGAAACTGATGAAATCCATCATCGTCCTCATCATCGTCCTCATCCTCCAATCATATTCTAGTCCAGATCACCCCCCCCCCCCCCCGCGGTGTTTAGAGAGATGACTTTGTTCTGCTTGTGAGGACACGGCTCAGCGCTGAGGGACTCTGAGTGTCTGGATGGTTTGATGAGGGAGAGACAAAGCTTTACATCTCAAGCTTTATTCAAACCAACCTGGAGACGGAGGTCGTAGTTCATCAGAGCATCAGCCAAGCCTCTTATTCCAGGAGTTCTCTAACTATTTTTACAGATGTATCCCCTCCAAAGTCATGTTCTCCACTTCGCCAGCACAAACTCATTTTGGGAGTGGAAAAAATATGAATGAATATTAATTATGTATGTGCATATTATTTGGTGAACATTAAATGCCCTCTGTGAGGGCCCCTGTGTGTGAGGGCCCCAGTCTGTGAGGGCCCCAGTCTGTGAGGGCTCCTGTGTGTGAGGGCCCCAGTCTGTGAGGGCCCCTGTGTGTGAGGGCCCCTGTGTGTGAGGGCCCCTGTGTGTGAGGGCCCCAGTCTGTGAGGGCCCCTGTGTGTGAGGGCCCCTGTGTGTGAGGGCCCCAGTCTGTGAGGGCCCCTGTGTGTAGGAGAACACATGCCCTAGTAGCCTCTGTATGCTCTCACCCACTTTTTTACGCCTCAGCTGGGGTGAAATAGAGTGTGTGTGTGTGTCTGTGTGTTGATGTGTCTGTTTATGTGTGTGTGTGTGTGTCTGTCTGTCTCTGTGTTTGTGCGTATGCCTGTATGTCTTTGTGTGTGTGTGTGTGTGTTTATGTGTGTGTGTGTTTGTCTATGCGTGTGTGCATGTGTGTTGATGTGTGTCTGTTTATGTGTGTGTGTGTGTGTGTGTGTGTGTGTGTGTTTGTCTATGCGTGTATGTATGTGTGTTGATGTGTCTGTTTCTGTGTGTTTATGTCTTTGTTTAAGTGTGTCAGTTGGTGTGTGTGTGTGTGTGTGTGTGTGTGTGTGTGTGTGTGTGTGTGTGTGTGTGTGTGTGTGTGTGTGTGTGTGTGTGGTGTGTGTGTGTGTGTGTGTGTGTGTGTGTGTGTGTGTGTGTGTGTGTGTGTGTGTGTGTGTGTGTGTGTGTGTGTGTGTGTGTGTGGTGGGTGGGGGGCCCCTAATGTCAACCTGTCACTGAGGTGAACTGAGCTCTGACTCGCCGGCCCCCTTGTATTATTTATCAGCCGTGTCAGATATCAGCTTCCCCACCTCCTCCTCCTCTCCTCCTCCTCCTCTTCCTCCACCACCTCCACCCCCCATAAACACTGTGCTGTCATTTAGGCTCCAGTGTCTCATTACCACACAGCCATTCAGAGCACTCCATGTTATCACCCCCATCCCTATCAGCACCACCACCACCACCTCCTCCTCCACCCCCACCATCACCCCATCAACACCACCACCTCCTCCTCCACCCCCACCATCACCCCATCAACACCACCACCTCCTCCTCCACCCCCACCATCACCCCATCAACACCACCACCTCCATCACCTCCTCCATTACCACCTCCTCCTCCTCCTTCTCCATCATCACCTCCTCCTCCTCCTTCTCCATCATCACCACCTCCTCCTCCTCCTCCTCCTCCTCCTCCTCCTCCTCCTCCTCCTCCTCCATCATCTCCTCCTCCTCCATCACCTCCTCCTCCTCCTTCTCCATCATCACCACCTCCTCCTCCTCCTCCTCCTCCTCCTCCATCACCACCTCCTCCTCCTTCTCCATCATCACCTCCTCCTCCTCCTTCTCCATCATCACCACCTCCTCCTCCTCCTCCTCCTCCATCACCACCTCCACCCCCATCACCACCACCACCTCCATCACCTCCTCCACCACCACCTCCTCTTTTGCCCTCCCCAGCTTGGCCTTGCCAGAAACTAAAGACCCCCACCACCACCTCAGGTGTCTCGGGTGTTTATCTCCACTTTGACCCCCCCCCCCCCCCCCGCCTCCCTTGACCACTCCAGCGCCACCGCCTGTCTCCATGGCAACTCTGTTTAAAGATGCGGTTGGCAGACGGTCACTCAACACCAGTAACTAACTCATCAACTAACACATGATCTAACTGACTCCCTAAATGACCACCTAACCCTCGTGGGGTCGTTTTGAAGCTGCGTGCGTCCTGTACAGGGACACATGTTAACCTGACGAGACGTCTTTATTATTCCCCAAGACCAAATAGATTAAGACACTGAAGCGCTTTCCAGATCAGGCTGTTCCCCAGAAAACAAGCGTCATGGCCGCAGTGTAAAAAGTGACAGATTCAAGTCAAATAACACAAACCAGGGAGTCCCTGTTTAGAGGACTGAAACCTGAAGCAGAAGAGACCGAGGGAGAGTTGGTCAGCACTTAGGACCAAACACAGCAGCCCTCCACCCCCCCGAGGACCGACCTGCTGGACCCGCCACACATAAAGGCCCCCGTCGTCCGCTAATCCTTGTTTACACACTAACGTATGTGCTTAGTCTTTGACCCTGCGTTAGCGGCGGAGGCCGGCTGGCGGCTTCCCTCCATTCATGCTGTGCTTCTCCATTGTGTGGCTGGTGGCTTCCCGACGCAAAGCAAATGCAGCTGCTGCCTTTATGAGTCCTGGCGTTTCCCTCCAGGCTTCAGACGCACCTTGCCGCTTTGTTGGAGTCCCCGAGTCTCGCGTGATGGGATCAGCCGATATTATATTATATTATATTATATTATATTATATTATAATGTACAGAGGAGAGACAGAATGAAAGCAGTGGCCACAGCTATCACAATCAGAATGCCTTTATTGTCATCGTACTGTACTGTACAACAAAATGGTTTAGCAAGACACTCAAACAATAGAAAATATTAATAAAAAAGATCTAAAGAAATCTAAACTAAACTAAATATACAGGTTAGAAAATTGCCATATAAACATTGAATATATATATATATACATATTGCGGTAGCGCAAATTACACGTCATGTCACACAACAGGTCATGTTGACCTTCAAGTTCAAACTCCCAATGTGTTGGATCAGAGAAGGCAGAGCAGGGGACTCAAAGGGTCTCAGGGGTCAGGGGTCACTCGGCTAAATGTGTATTAGATTATATTATTATTAGATTATTCATGATGAAAGCTGCTTTAGCAAATGTGCTTAATTCACATTAGGTTTCCAGTGAGCTTGTTTCTGTGTTGGATGTACGTATGGATGTTGTGTTTTGTGTTGTGTTCTTTTTCACTTCACCGGTCGGAAGATAAAGAAGATAAAAGATGAAGAGCCGTGGCCTCTGAGCAACAAACCTCATTTAAACAAGTCATTAATTCACTCGTTAGCGACGCCATCTTCTAAGAATCCTCCCTTCAGTTACTTTGTTCTCTCGGCGCCAGCGACCCTGGTTTCTCCTGCTCCAAATACCACCGCTATTCACAGGCTGTTCTCCTTCACAATATGGAGGCTGAGGAGGTCTCTCTCTCTCTCTCGCTCTCGCTCTCTCTCTCCCCCTCTCTCTCCCCTCTCTCTCTCTCTCTCTCTCACACACGTGAACACACTCATTAAACACACTTTGATTCTCTTTCTCCCAGCGTGTAGTTTCTCAGCAGCCTTTATTTAAGTCCCAGCGAGGACCACAGGGCTACATTAGAGCCTCTATTCCAGGCTGTGGTACTCACTGTTGTTCGAGAGAGAGAGAGAGAGAGAGAGAGAGAGAGAGAGAGAGAGGAGAGAGAGAGAGAGAGAGAGAGAGAGAGAGAGAGAGAGAGGAGAGAGAGAGAGAGAGAGAGAGAGAGAGAGAGAGAGGAGAGAGAGAGGAGAGAGAGAGAGAGAGAGAGAGAGAGGAGAGAGAGAGAGAGAGAGAGAGAGAGAGAGAGAGAGAGAGAGAGAGAGAGAGAGAGAGAGAGAGATGTTGTTGATTAGGGGCCAGGCTGCTGTGTTGTACTTAGCGAGTGAATCCTCCTCGTTAGCGAGCGGCGCCTCCGCCGTTAATTAAGGGAGCGGAGGAGAGATGAAGGCGTTCTGAATCAACAGCCTTGGACCGCTGCTCCAACTGGAGGAGGCTGATGGTTTAATGATTACTCTTCAACCCCCCGCGCCGCTGCTTGGCGTGCGCTCACCTCCGCCCGGCCCTGCTGGCTTTGGTTTGGTCTTCATCGTGTCACATGGGGGAAGGTATTGATGATGTCTTTGGTTTGGTCTTCATCGTGTCACATGGGGGAAGGTATTGATGATGTCTTTGGTTTGGTCTTCATCGTGTCACATGGGGGAAGGTATTGATGATGTCTTTGGTTTGGTCTTCATCGTGTCACATGGGGGAAGGTATTGATGATGTCTTTGGTTTGGTCTTCATCGTGTCACATGGGGGAAGGTATTGATGATGTCTTTGGTTTGGTCTTCATCGTGTCACATGGGGGAAGGTATTGATGATGTCTTTGGTTTGGTCTTCATCGTGTCACATGGGGGAAGGTATTGATGATGTCTTTGGTTTGGTCTTCATCGTGTCACATGGGGGAAGGTATTGATGATGTCTTTGGTTTGGTCTTCATCGTGTCACATGGGGGAAGGTATTGATGATGTCTTTGGTTTGGTCTTCATCGTGTCACATGGGGGAAGGTATTGATGATGTCTTTGGTTTGGTCTTCATCGTGTCACATGGGGGAAGGTATTGATGATGTCTTTGGTTCAAGGTTCAACGTTTGTATTTGCCATGTGCAATGACAATGGAACGCTTACTCCCCGTTCCCTCCCCCAGTATGAATTGACTACAATTGAACACTATATGCTATACTGTGTACTTTACTTATTATATTCAACACTATACTGTATAAATACTGTACGCAATAAAAATAACAATAAAGTGACTGATGGATGATATGTTCATGTGTTGAATTGTGCTTTATTTTAAAGTGCCAGTAGTGCAGCAGCATCATGAGTACAGTGCAGTCGCTGAAATGAGTCCAGAAAGTCCAGCAAAGTGTGACAGTGTAATATAATACAGTTGACATGTTATGATAGCGGCAGCACTCCTAGCAGTTCAGTAGGTGCACTGCCTGTGGATAAAAACTATCCTTAAACCTGGTAGTCCTTGTACGGATGCTGCTTAACCGGCGACCAGATGGTAAGGGGGAGAAGAGATGGAGCCCAGGATGGTCGCAGTCCTTTATGATGGACATGGCCTTCTTCTGACATCTGGTCCTACAGATCTCCTCAATGCATGGAAGTGTACACCCGATGATCTTCTCTGCCGTCCTCACGACCCTCTGGATGGCTTTCTCGTCCCGTGCAGTGGTGTCGCTGTACCACACAGTGACGCCACCCGTCAGGACGCTCTCCACGGTGCCACGGTAGAAATTCTCCAGCCACCTCTGGCCTATTCCGCTTCTCCTGAGGCACCGCCGAGCATAGAGGCTGGTGTGCCTTCTTCAGCAAGACCTCCGTGTTGTGGGTCCACGCCAGGTCGTTGGAGATCTATAGTCCCAGTGTGGCGGTACATTGGGATGGTATTGATGATGTCATGGGAATGAGGATGATGATGATGACGATGTCGACCTTGTGTTGTTGTTGGTGTCGACATAGATGATGTCATAGGAACTTAACTTAATTTCTTGCTTGCGGTGATCTTTCATTTAACATGCTTGCGTTAGCAATAAAGCGCGACCACAATGAGAAACAGTTAACAATCATGATTTCCTATCTTACTTGTAGGCTATGACCTTTAGTAGTACATTCACATGTCACACAGTGAAATGAGTTTCTCTGCATTGAACCCATCCTAGTATGAGGAGCAGTGGGCAGCTATTGGATATACAGGGGAGCAGTGTAGGGGTCTGGTGCCTTGCTCAAGGGCACCCCGGCAGTGCCCAGGAGGCCAACTGGCACCTTTTCTCTAAGTACCAGTTCTCACTCCGTTCTTGGTGTGTTTCGGGGACTTGAACCTGCGACCCTCCTGTTCCCAAGCCGAGTCCCAACAGACTGAGCCAATACTACTAACTTTCACCTTTTAGGCCACTGTAGCTCCTCCTCCGTCGTGGGAGAGGGGCGGGGGGGGAGGGGAGGGGGAGATTCAGTCAGTTGCAATCTGCACCCCTACCACTAGATGTCAGTAAATCCTACACCCTGCACCTTTAAGGTCGGCATGTGTCCTGGTGAAGGCGCCTGGAGGATGACGGGGGAGATGCTGGGCTCCTAGCCTGCATCTTTCTACTTCATTTCCTTTGATTGGTGGTTTATCTCGGTCATCCAGTTCATGACTTTGTTGTCCAAATCCAAGACAGTTTTAGAATATGATTTGGAACTCTCCTGGAGTATTGGGGGTATTTTGTTGCTCCATTAAAACTAAAACCTAAATCCATCTAACCCCAACAACTGAAAAGGCTGCCAACCCTGCTGGCCTCTCTGGGTGTGTTTTATAGAAGGGCCCCATTCCACGCCAATTTAACGTCCTCACAATTCAAAACCATCTAACTATCCCTTTAAATCCTCAGCCAAGATTCATATGAAACCATGATGGGGTAACTATTTATATCAAGGTAAGACTCTCTTTCTCTCTCTCTCTCTCTCTCTCTCTCTCTCTCTCTCTCTCTCTCTCTCTCTCTCTCTCTCTCTCTTCTCTCTGCTCTCTCTCTCTCAGGTCTGAATCACCTTGTGCTCATCCCTAAGAAGTGTGTGTGTGTGTGTGTGTGTGTGTGTGTGTGTGTGTGTGTGTGTGTGTTTGTGGACGAGGAGATGGAAATCATATTATTTGGCAGGGAGTCTTACCGTCTTATATCTGGTTTCCTGTGGGAGGGGGGGGGGGGGGTAGGGGGAGGGGTCTTGGTGGACCAATCAGAGTGGACGGCCGGCCGCCCACCTGGTGACTGGGCCTCTGTGTGGGCGGCTTACAGCTGAGAAGAGGGCACAACTCATCACTGGCTTTTTATCACACACTTCACTGTACTCACACACACACACACACACACACCACACACCACACCACACACACACAGATGTTTGTATGTTAAGAGTTCTACCCAGGGATAGGTGTCAATATGGATGACACACTATAAATCTATGACACATGGGAGGTTTATCCACACACACACACACACACACACACACACACACACACACACACACACACACACACACAGATACGAAAGCACACATGCGCACAACCATCAGCATAACCATAGTGTTGAGTCATGCCGCTTTTCTGTTGATACTAACAGTTTAGACTCCACTATTTCACGTCCGTCCGATGGTTGCTGTTGCTCTCTTCCCTGCTGGGTTGTGGGTTCGAGTCCCAGAGACTCGGCGAGGGGGCTTGGTCAGCTGTGGGCCGGTGAAGGCCGCTAAACCATTTATATGAGCCCATGTTTGTTTATACAGATCAAGTCTTTCGGAGTGACGGTGATGATGTCGTTCACAATGATGTTGATGAGGTCAGAGGGATGGTCTTGATGAGGTCAGAGGGATGGTCTTGATGAGGGATGGTCTTGATGAGGTCCTGGGGATGGTCTTGATGAGGTCCTGGGGATGGTCTTGATGAGGTCATGGGGATGGTCTTGATGAGGTCCTGGGGATGGTCTTGATGAGGTCATGGGGATGGTCTTGATGAGGTCATGGGGATGGTCTTGATGAGGTCCTGGGGATGGTCTTGATGAGGTCATGGGGATGGTCTTGATGAGGTCCTGGGGATGGTCTTGATGAGGTCATGGGGATGGTCTTGATGAGATCATGGGGATGGTCTTGATGAGGTCATGGGGATGGTCTTGATGAGATCATGGGGATGGTCTTGATGAGGTCATGGGGACTGATGTTGAAGAGGTCCTGGGGATGGTCTTGATGAGGTCAGAGGGATGGTCTTGATGAGGTCATGGGGACTGATGTTGATGATGTCATAGGGATGGTCTTGATGAGGTCATGGGGATGGTCTTGGTCTTCCTTTTCACTCCAGGGCCGCTGATGGGCTCGCTGTCGTCGTTACGCAGGGTCATACTAATAAAGTTGTGTTGATTTGACTTTGATACAGTCATACACTTGACACCACTTATCTGGTCATTTGGTGAGATAGAGAGAGAGAGCAAGGGCTTGTGTTTGGCCTTTAACTGATGCTCAGACGCCCAAACCCTGTTCTTGGAACCAATCAGCTGGTCTTGTTTAAGGACCAGCTGATCAAGGACCTGTCAGCACCTTTTTTGATAGAGAAACTGGTAATTACCGCTGTCAAGCTCTCTCTCTATTTCTCTCTCTCTCTCTCTCTCTCTGTCTCTGTCTCTGTCTCTCCTCTCTCTCTCTCTCTCTCTCTCTCTCTCTCTCTCTCTCTCCTCTCTCTCTCTCTCTCTCTCTCTCTCTCTCTCTCTCTCTCTCTCTCTCTCTCTCTCTCTCTCTCTCTCTCTTGCTCTCTTGCTCTCTCTCAATCTCCCTTTTAGAGAGAATGAGCAAGAGAGATATGCAGTCAATGTTGGAAGATAAGAGAGAGAGAATGAGCAAGAGAGATATGCTGACAATGTAGGGAAAAGAGAGGGAGGGACAGAAAGAGAGGATGAATGAGAGAGATATGCTGCCAAGGTTGACGAGAGAGAGAGAGAGAGAGAGAGAGAGAGAGAGAGAGAGAGAGAGAGAGAGAGAGAGAGAGAGAGAGAGAGAGAGTGATGAACGAGAGACATACTATCAACGCAGGATGATGAGAGAGAGAGAGAGAGAGAGAGAGAGAGAGAGAGAGAGAGAGAGAGAGGGAGAGGGAGAGATGATGAACGAGAGACATACTATCAACGCAGGATGACGAGAGAGAAAGAGATAGAGAGAGAGAGAGAGAGAGAGAGAGAGAGAGATAATCAGGGAGAAACATAAACTATCAATGCAGGAAGACGAGAGAGAGCGACCTAGCTGGATGAGGTCACTTCCTGGTCGAGGTCGGGGGAGAATAGGATGGGGGGGGGGGGGGGTGGGGGTGGGGAGAGAGAACTAACAAAACAAGACACATAGATTAATAAATAAAGATGAGTGAAGGGGAGTGAGGCAGAAGGCACGTTGTCACAACGCCTCGGCCAGTTAAAGTATCAGCGGAGCCCTGTTCCACTTTATTGAGTTATTCAATCATAAAAATGAGGGTATTAACATTTAAGGGAACACACATTGGCCAGGCGTGTGTCTGCAAATTGAGGAGGTGGTGGGGGAGGTGGTGGGGGGAGGAGGGGGGAGGAGGGGTGAGGTACGGCGTCCACAGAATTAACAGGACCTGGAACGACATTACTTTTGGTAAATCGTATTACTCTGCAGTACGTCAGCGGGGTTTGTGCTGTGTCCATATCACTCGGGCCTGGTCGCTCGGCGGTAATGACTCCGGTTGCTCCCTGCCTCCCAACCTGCATATTGACTTTAATAATTAAGTAGCAGGG
>CM051019.1:16309255-16314255 GCA_027704905.1 Muraenolepis orangiensis
ATGGTAGCGTGATTGTAGCTCGATGGTAGCGTGATGGTAGCGTGATGGTAGCGCGTGAAGCTGCGGTAAAAGGAAGGACAAAAAAGAGGAGGGGGCGGGGGAATCAAAGGAGGGGGAATCCCGGGCAGGAGGGACCCCTGTACCTCCCTCCCCCTCCCTCTCTCTCTCCTCCCCCCTCCCCCCTCCCCCCTCCTCTGCTTTCCTCCCTCCCCCCTCTCTAGCTCTCCATCCTCTCCATCTCTCCTTCTCTACCTCCCCCTCCTCTCTGTTTCTCTTGCCTCTCTCCCACTCTCTGGTATTCTCCCTCTGTCGCTCTCTCTTTTCCATCGCTTTTCATACCTCTCTCTCTCTCTCTCTCTCTCTCTCTCTCTCTCTCTCTCTCTCTCTCTCTCTCTCTCTCTCGCCCATGGTTACATTCTGTTCTCTGTCTCTCTGTGTCACTCCCCCCCCTTCATCCTATGGGGTTTCGCCCAGCGAGCTGCTGATGCAATCCACTGATTCACCTCCAGCTGTGTGTGTGTGTGCGCGCACTACTGTTTGTGTGTGCATTACAATGTGTGTGTTGAGCTGTGTGTGTGTGTGTGTGTGTGTGTGTGTGTGTTGAGCTGTGTGTGTTGCTGTGTGTGTGTGTCTGTGTGTGTTACTCTGTGTGTGTGTGTGTGTGTGTGTGTTTCTGTGTGTTGCTGTGTTACTGTCTGTGTGTGTTACTGTGTGTGTGTGTCTGTGTGTGTGTTCTCTGTGTGTTGCTGTGTTACTGTCTGTGTGTGTTACTCTGTGTGTGTGTGTGTGTGTGTGTGTGTGTGTTTCTGTGTGTTGCTGTGTTACTGTCTGTGTGTGTTACTGTGTGTGTGTGTGTGTGTCTGTGTATGCATTTCTTCTGTGTTTTTGTTCTTGTGTGTGAGTTTGTGTGCAGGTGTGGGTGGTTGTGTTATTGTGTGCGTAAGGGTGTGTTTGTGTGTTTAGGTGACAGTGTGTTTGTGCAGAGGCTTGTTTTTCTGTGTGTGTGTGTGTGTTTTTGCGTAGCCATGTTCACGTGTGTGTGTAGTACGGTTGAAAGCGTGTGTGTACATGTGTCCCCCTCTGTAACACGGTGTACAGCAGGATGTACACCGTGGTCCCAGCCTGCTCCCTGCGGTGCTTATAGTCCCAGTGATGGAGGTGAGCCCTGCGACACAGGCATAGGCCCTATGGCGCAGCCAAGCGTAGGCCCTATGGCGCAGCCATGCGTAGGCCCTATGGCGCAGGGCATAGCCAGGGCAAGGTGTGGACCCCACGACGCAGCGAGAGGTAGGCTCCGGCACGCAGCAAGACATAGGCCCCGCGCGGAGCAAGACAGAAGCCCCACGGCGCAGCCAGGAATATGGGCCCTGTGACGCAGGTTGGCAGAGGTTCTCACGGGGAAGTCTTCCCCACGGTGCCATAGGACCAGGTGACAGGAGCACACAGTCTGTTCCCTGCCTTCCCCTTCGCACACACACACACAGAAACACAGACACACACACACAGACACACACAGACACACACACACACACACACACACACACACACACACACACACACACACACACACACACAGGCACACACAGGCACACACACACACAGAACACACACACACACACCGGGGACACGTTGTTGACACGCTGGCATCACAGCCGGCTGAGTGATGGGTTGAACTCCCGGCGAGCCGGGTGGTGGCAGCGCCGGTGTTATTAAAGGGCTGTTTGTATTGCCTGCTGGTTCTTTCATTAGCCGGAGTCTTATATCATCGCCTGGTGAATACTGCATGAGGTTCCGTGAGGCTGTCGGTTGTCGTGGCGCCCGCCGTAATATTTTCTCAACAATCAAAGATGGATGAGCCTATTCTTCTAGGTAAATGGAGGAGGGACAGAGGGACGGAGGAGGGAGAGGAGGGGAGGGGAGGGGAGGGGGGGGGGGGTGTGTCCGGGTGACAGTGTCACCGCTAGACCATAAAGTCTGCTTGAGGGTGGGGAGGGAGGGGGAGAAAGAGGGAGAGAGGGAGGCAGGGAGACAGAGAGGGGGGAAGGAGGGTGAGGGGGGGGGGGAGGGGAAGTTAAAAAAAAGAAAACCCATCATAAAACGCCAAAGAGTGATGGCGGACTATAAAAATGAAAATGCACAGTAAGACAAACTGAGAAGGAAGAGGAAGAGGGAGAGGGAGAGGAGGGGGAGAGGGAGAGGGAGAGGGAGAGGGGGGGGGGTACCGATGGGGAGGAGAGTGAACAGAATGTTAAGAGAGAGAGAGAGAGAGAGAGAGAGAGAACGAGAGAGAGAGAGAGATGATGATGCAACAGAGAGATAAAGGAGGTGTGTGTGAGAGGGTAAAGCTAGTGAGCTACAGATTTTGTGAAAGAGAGTTAGTGGAAGAAAGTGAGTGAGTGAGTGAGTGAGTGAGTGAGTGAGTGAGTGAGTGAGTGAGAGGCCCATGCTGCTTGCTGTAATTGAAAAAAGAGGGAGACAGCGAGCGAGAGGGAGTGATGGGGGTGATGGGGTGGGGGTGATGGGTGGGGGTGATGGTGATGGGGTGGGGGTGGTGGTGATGGGGTGGGGTGATGGGGGTGATGGGATAAGATGTAGAAACGGATGGGAAGGTGGGGGAGGAGGACTCGCTGCAATGCAGAGAGCGAGAGAGAGAGAGAGAGAGTGAGAGAGAGAGGCAGAGCCCCCCCTGCAGTGCTGTACCCCCCCCCCCCCCCCCCACCCCCCCACCCTCAGCACCCCCACCCTACAGTCATCGTTAACACTGAAGGACGGACTGTCTCCGAGGCGTCTGATTGGTTACGAGGCAACGGGGAGAGAAAAGAGACAGAAACACGGAGGAGAGAAGGAAGGAACCGACACCAGAGGGATGGGGAGAACCCGCGGAACAACAGAGGGATGGGGAGAACCCGCGGAACAACAGAGGGATGGGGAGAACCCGCAGAACAACAGAGGACCACATAAATAGGAGGAAAAAAGACAGTATTATGGTAAAATCCATACCAACTAATTACCCACGGTGTCTTCTGCTCCTGCTTCCCCATGAATAATACAAGAAGATAATGACGAGAGTGTGTGTGTGTGTGTGTATGCGAGTGTGTGTGTGTGCGTGTGTGTGTGTATGTGTGTGTGTGTGTGTGTGTGTGTGTTTGTTTGTGAGAGTGTAGTGTGTGTGTGTGTGTGTGTGTGTTTGTTTGTGAGAGTGTAGTGTGTGCCAGTGTGTGTGTGTGTGTAGTGTGTGTATGCTGGAGTGTGCGTGTAGTGTGTGTGTGTGTGTGTGTGTGCGTGCATGTATGTGTGTGTGTGCCGGTGTGTGCGTGTGTGTGTGTGTGTGTGTGTGTATGTGTGTGTGTGTGCTAGTATGTGTAGTGTGTATAAGGGGCTGAATTTTTGAGCGGCAAGTTGTTACTCAGGCCGATATTAGATATATATTGGATATCACCAGCCCTCTGGAGCACACACACACACACACACGCACGCGCGTACATACGCTTATGCAGTTCATACGCATAAGAACTGAATGAATAATGGATTGTTCATTCTAATGTTCACCCTATATAGCCTTTTATTCAGATTAGTTGTTTGTTCATGGACATCAAGTAAAGTATACTGTAAGTCAGGTCTACTTAAGTCAAATGTGCAATAAGTCAGGTCTACTATACGTCAGGTCTACTTAAGTATAGTCTATTATAAGTCAGGTATACTATATGTCAGGACAACTTAAGTCTTGTCTACTACAAGTCAGGTCTACTATATGTCAGTACAGCTTAAGTATAGTCTTCTATAAGTCAGGTCTTCTATAAGTCAAGTCTATTAGTCTTGTCTACTATAAGTCAGGTATACTATAAGTCAGGTCTACTTAAGTATAGTCTACTATAAGTCAGGTCTACTATAAGTCAGGTCTTAAGTAAAGTCTACTATTAGTCTTGTCTACTATAAGTCAGGTCTACTTAAGTATTTTCTTCTATAGGTCAGGTCTACTTATGTCATGTCTACTATAAGTCAGGTCTATTTTAGTCTTGTCTACTATAAGTCAGGTCAACTATAAGTCAGGTCTACTTAAGTCTAGTCTTCTATAAGTCAGGTCTACTTAAGTCTAGTCTACTATAAGTCAGGTCTACTTAAGTCTTGTCTACTATAAGTCAGGTCTACTTAAGTATAGTCTACTATAAGTCATGTCTACTTAAGTCTAGTCTACTATAAGTCAGGTCTACTTAAGTATAGTCTACTATAAGTCATGTCTACTTAAGTCTACTATAAGTCAGGTCTATTTTAGTCTTGTCTACTATAAGTCAGGTCTACTATAAGTCAGGTCTACTTAAGTCTAGTCTTCTATAAGTCAGGTCTACTTAAGTCTAGTCTACTATAAGTCAGGTCTACTTAAGTCTTGTCTACTATAAGTCAGGTCTACTTAAGTCTTGTCTACTATAAGTCAGGTCTACTATAAGTCAGGTCTATTTTAGTCTTGTCTACTATAAGTCAGGTCTACTATAAGTCAGGTCTACTTAAGTCTTGTCTACTATAAGTCAGGTCTACTTAAGTCTTGTCTACTATAAGTCAGGTATACTATAAGTCAGGTCTACTATTAGTCGGGTCTACTTAAGTCTAGTCTTCTATAAGTCTGGTCTACTTAAGTCTTGTCTACTATAAGTCAGGTCTACTATAAGTCAGGTCTACTTAAGTCTAGTCTATAAATCAGGTCTACTTAAGTCTAGTCTTCTATAAGTCAGTTCAACTTAAGTCTTGTCTGCTATTAGTTGGGTCTACTTAAGTCTTGTCTACTATAAGTCAGGTCTACTTAAGTATAGTCTACTATAAGTCAGGTCTACTTAAGTCTTGTCTACTATAAGTCAGGTCTACTATAAGTCAGGTCTACTTAAGTCTAGTCTTCTATAAGTCAGGTCTACTTAAGTCTAGTCTTCTATAAGTCAGGTCTACTTAAGTCTCGTCTTCTATAAGTCAGGTCTACTTAAGTCTTGTCTACTATAAATCAGGTCTACTTA
>CM051019.1:16319255-16374255 GCA_027704905.1 Muraenolepis orangiensis
TCTATACCTCTCTATGGATGTGATAGGTCTATGGTCTGTACCTCTAGATGGATGTGATAGACCTATGGTCTGTACCTCTAGATGGATGTGATAGGTCTATGGTCTGTACCTCTATGGATGTGATAGGTCTATGGTCTGTACCTCTAGATGGATGTGATAGACCTATGGTCTGTACCTCTCTATGGATGTGATAGACCTCAGTCTGTACCTCTCTATGGATGTGATAGGTCTATGGTCTGTACCTCTAGATGGATGTGATAGGTCTATGGTCTGTACCTCTATGGATGTGATAGACCTATGGTCTGTACCTCTCTATGGATGTGATAGACCTCAGTCTGTACCTCTCTATGGATGTGATAGACCCATGGTCAGTACCTCTCTATGGATGTGATAGACCTCAGTCTGTACCTCTCTATGGATGTGAGACCTATGGTCTGTACCTCTAGATGGATGTGATAGACCTATGGTCTGTACCTCTAGATGGATGTGATAGACCTATGGTCTGTACCTCTAGATGGATGTGATAGACCCATTGTCTGTACCTCTCTATGTATGTGATAGGCCCATGGTCTGTACCTCTAGATGGATGTGATAGACCTATGGTCTGTACCTCTCTATGGATGTGATAGACCCATTGTCTGTACCTCTCTATGGATGTGATAGACCCATTTTCTGTACCTCTCTATGGATGTGATAGACCTATGGTCTGTACCCCTCTATGGATGTGATAGACCCATGGTCTGTACCTCTCTATGGATGTGATAGACCTGTGGTCTGTACCTCTCTATGGATGTGATAGACCTGTGGTCTGTACCTCTCTATGGATGTGATAGGCCCATGGTCTGTACCTCCATGGTAGTTATGTTAATATGCTAAATAAAGGACCATGTAATAATAGTAATGACACGGACGAGGGAGGCCGTAAAGTTCATGATCTTTTTTTATTTGAAAAAAAAAAATTAAATAAAATAAAGACTAGCATGTACAACTTGGAATGAATGTAAACGGAACTCAGAGCAGCGGCCCGGCGGGTCTGAGACCAGAGCCGCCGGGCCGAGGGCTGAGTCAGAAACAACACAAAGGAAGAGGGGGGAGAGAGAGAGAGAGAGAGAGACAGAGACAGAGACAGAGAGAGAGAGAGAGAGAGAGAGAGAGAGAGAGAGAGAGAGAGAGAGAGAGAGAGAGAGAGAGAGAGAGAGAGAGAGAGAGTGGGAGAGGGAGAGAGAGAGAGAGAAACGTGAAGGCCAGTGATGTCTCTCGCCCGGGGGGAAGAGGACAGATGCTCCATTTCGGCAAAAAAAAACAAAAATTAATAAAAATAAAAAATAAACACCGTAAGACTTAATAGTGCCGACCGCTTTCTGAAGGCTTTTTTTTTTCCCGTTAGTTTTAAAAAACGAGGGCAGGACACACATCTAGTGCCGTGGCCCGTCAGAATAAACAGAACCAAAACAAATAAACATGCCAAACATATCGGGAAAAAAAAACCAAATAGGGGTTGTTTTTTTCTTTGTTTTTTCTTCTCTTTTTATCTAGCATACAATTAAGTCCCATTGTGACATGTTTCCGATCAGAACCGGGTCTATGCTCTCCACTCCACAGGACAGAGTTCCTCTCCAAGTAGAAAAATGAAAAGAAACAAACAGAACTGTACCAAACCAACAAGGGGGGAGACAGCTTATAGTGAAGTCAGCACGGCTCTGCACAACCGGTGGGGAGGAGAGGAGCAGGAGGAGGAGGAGGAGGAGGAGGAGGAGGAGGAGGAGGAGGAGGAGAGGGTTTAGCCTTCCGGTCTCAAGCTGCATGCATGAAGAACAGAAAACTGATAAGGAGGAGAAGGAGGACGGCCCGGTCAGTCCTGGTGGGCTGTGAGCCGACCGCTGCAGCTTGGGACTTGGGAGTCGTAGTTACGGGGGTCGGTGATATTGGTGTGTTGCTGTGTTAAGTGTGTTAAGTACTGATGCTAAACGGATCTCAGAAGGGAGGAGAAGGGAGGAGGAGGTGGGAGGAGGAAGAGGAGGAGGTGGGAGGAGGAAGAGGAGGAAGAGGAGGGGACAGGACCACTAACCATCGTTTTCATGCAGATATTTTTTGTCTTTTTTTATATATATATATTTTTTCCTGTGTGGACAGAAGAATATTTTATTTCAACATTCAATTATTTTCTATACAGAAACAGTATGAATAAATGAACATTATTATTTTTTTTTTCCCAAGAGGTAAGTAAAACATTTTTGATTTATTTTTTTTTTCTTCTAAGAGGGGAGAGGGCGGGGCGGGCAAGCTTCACTTCGCGGTCATCATCTGTACAAACTCTGCAGAGAGAGAGAGAGAGAGAGAGAGAGAGAGAGAGAGAGAGAGAGAGAGAGAGAGAGAGAGAGAGAGAGAGAGAGAGAGAGAGAGAGAGAGAGAGAGAGAGAGAGAGAGAGAGAGAGAGAGAGAGGGACATAGGGGGAGAGAGAGAGAGAACAGGGTTATCATCCACACACTAGACCTGTGTGAGAGCTCTGTCATAATGTTTTTAATCAACTCAGACTGTGTCCCTTTTCCAGAGTCTCAACGTTCGTTCCATTAAATCCCCCTTTGATTAAAACACCGCTGTGTTGTGGTTACAGCACAAGGCGATAGGACACACACACACACACACACACACACACACACACACACACACACACACACACATGCACAAACACACAATGAACAATACCCTGACATGCACACACACACACACACACACACACACACACACACACATGCACAAACACACAATGAACAATACCCTGACATGCACACACACACACACACACACACACACACACAGCTTTAATTATATATTTGCGTTGATGAGACAAAAGATGATACAAGAGTGCTGAAATAGGACACTTTTCAGTTAAGCCCCTGAACATACGGTGTGTGTGTGTGTGTGTGTGTGTGTACTGTGGGTGTAGGTGTGTGCGTGTGTGGGTGTGCACTGTGTGTGTGTGTGTATGTGTGTGTACTGTGTGTGTAATGTGAGTGTGTGTGTGTGTGTGTGTGTGTGTAATGTGAGTGAGTGTGGGTGTGGGTGTGTGTGTGTACGTTGCATTGCCTCATTAATTTGACTGAAGGAAAGGAGATATGAAGTGTATCGCGATGACATTTCGGACGGCCGATGTGTTTCCACGTGTTATCACAGCCGTTAAGCCTCCATCTATGGTCGCTGAAGCAGCTAGAGGTTAGAGGTTCAATTCCCTGGCTGGCAGGCAGCTCTTCAGACTAAAAGCGTCTGCCGTAACGACTGTACAAAAGGTTTGGTTTCCATCCCAACACGGGCTGTAGCTTGTGGGATATAACTTAAGGACATTTTAAATCAATTGAAATGAAGGCTACTTGAATAGCTCAATAAACAAACGTCATGACCAGCCTGTGCATGCTTTCACAAAAGGCTCCAAGCACCCTACGATACTGTGAGTACATGCATTCAGTCAGGGCATGGGTGCACCCCCCCTCTGGTGGGAATCGAACCCGTGACCCTGGCGGTGATGACGCCTCTCCCAGTGATGGTTAATCCCCTCACCTTCGTAGTTGACCTGTCCGTCTCCGTCAATGTCTGCTTCTCTGATCATCTCGTCCACCTCCTCGTCCGTCAGCTTCTCCCCCAGGTTTGTCATGACGTGACGTAGCTCCGCCGCGCTGATGTAGCCGTTACCATCCTGGGAAACCACGCGCAAAACGTTAGCGCAATGCTAACCGCTAAGAAATATACCCCGAACACACCGTCCCGAGTCTCAGCCAGTACTCCCAGTAGTAGGGATATCCCAGCCATATAAAGACCCTCTTCCCTCATTCGAGGATATCGCTGACACCCGCTATCTCTCCGGAACATCTGACAGGACTCTTCCTCACCCCTGAGCCCACCTGGTTGACCTCAAGGAGGCGCTCACAGGTTCAATGAAAACACTGACAAGACTCTTGAACCGTTTCTTTCATCCAGTACAATACACAGACTCCTCTCAGTTGACATACACGGTGACTCTGCACTCCCACTTTATAAAAACTTAGAATTCTATATTCTTTCAATATTATTGCTTGTGCGTGTGCATGTGTGTGTGTGTGTGTTTGAACCCCACTGACTCTGATGGGCGCTCCCAGTGTCATTGTGTGTTGAACACAGCGGCAGTGAAGGTCTTATCTTATCCTACTGGTTCTGAAGGCCATAGTTTCCACAAATGTACACATATTAAACGTCTGTTTGAATCTGTATTTGATATACGGTCTGGTCATGCAGTTGTTGACCTGCTTTTCGCCGTTGTAGAGCTAGCAGGATACACTGCTATTCTAAACAGCGATTTTAATTGCGTTTTGGTTTGGCACTTGTTGTGGCAGGTCAGGGTACTTTCATTTGCAGATTGTGTCGAAATATTGACCAAGCGATGGCTCTATAGAGAGGAGTGATGCTGCCCCACGGCTTAGCTTGGGAAGCCCCGTCTCCTGGGCGGGTCTACACCGCTAGACACAGGACTCATACCGTCTCCTGGGCGGGTCTACACCGCTAGACACAGGACTCATACCGTCTCCTGGGCGGGTCTACACCGCTAGACACAGGACTCATACCGTCTCCTGGGCGGGTCTACACCGCTAGACACAGGACTCATACCGTCTCCTGGGCAGGTCTACACCGCTAGACACAGGACTCATACCGTCTCCTGGGCAGGTCTACACCGCTAGACACAGGACTCATACCGTCTCCTGGGCAGGTCTACACCGCTAGACACAGGACTCATACCGTCTCCTGGGCAGGTCTACACCGCTAGACACAGGACTCATACCGTCTCCTGGGCAGGTCTATACCGCTAGACACAGGACTCATACCGTCTCCTGGGCAGGTCTACACCGCTAGACACAGGACTCATACCGTCCCCTGGGCAGGTCTACACCGCTAGACACAGGACTCATACCGTCTCCTGGGCAGGTCTACACCGCTAGACACAGGACTCATACCGTCTCCTGGGCAGGTCTACACCGCTAGACACAGGACTCATACCGTCTCCTGGGCAGGTCTACACCGCTAGACACAGGACTCATACCGTCTCCTGGGCAGGTCTACACCGCTAGACACAGGACTCATACCGTCTCCTGGGCAGGTCTACACCGCTAGACACAGGACTCATACCGTCTCCTGGGCAGGTCTACACTGCTAGACACAGGACTCATACCGTCTCCTGGGTAGGTCTACACCGCTAGACACAGGACTCATACCATCTCCTGGGCAGGTCTACACCGCTAGACACAGGACTCAGACCGTCTCCTGGGCAGGTCTACACCGCTAGACACAGGACTCATACCATCTCCTGGGCAGGTCTACACCGCTAGACACAGGACTCATACCGTCTCCTGGGTAGGTCTACACCGCTAGACACAGGACTCATACCATCTCCTGGGCAGGTCTACACCGCTAGACACAGGACTCAGACCGTCTCCTGGGCAGGTCTACACCGCTAGACACAGGACTCATACCGTCTCCTGGGCAGGTCTACACCGCTAGACACAGGACTCATACCGTCTCCTGGGCAGGTCTACACCGCTAGACACAGGACTCATACCGTCTCCTGGGCAGGTCTACACCGCTAGACACAGGACTCATACCGTCTCCTGGGCAGGTCTACACCGCTAGACACAGGACTCATACCGTCTCCTGGGCAGGTCTACACCGCTAGACACAGGACTCATACCGTCTCCTGGGCAGGTCTACACCGCTAGACACAGGACTCATACCGTCTCCTGGGCAGGTCTACACTGCTAGACACAGGACTCATACCGTCTCCTGGGTAGGTCTACACCGCTAGACACAGGACTCATACCATCTCCTGGGCAGGTCTACACCGCTAGACACAGGACTCAGACCGTCTCCTGGGCAGGTCTACACCGCTAGACACAGGACTCATACCATCTCCTGGGCAGGTCTACACCGCTAGACACAGGACTCATACCGTCTCCTGGGTAGGTCTACACCGCTAGACACAGGACTCATACCATCTCCTGGGCAGGTCTACACCGCTAGACACAGGACTCAGACCGTCTCCTGGGCAGGTCTACACCTCTAGACACAGGACTCATACCGTCTCCTGGGCAGGTCTACACCCCTAGACACACGGGACTCAGACCGTCTCCTGGGCAGGTCTACACCGCTAGACACAGGACTCAGACCGTCTCCTGGGCAGGTCTACACCGCTAGACACAGGACTCATACCATCTCCTGGGCAGGTCTACACCGCTAGACACAGGACTCATACCGTCTCCTGGGTAGGTCTACACCGCTAGACACAGGACTCATACCATCTCCTGGGCAGGTCTACACCGCTAGACACAGGACTCAGACCGTCTCCTGGGCAGGTCTACACCTCTAGACACAGGACTCATACCGTCTCCTGGGCAGGTCTACACCCCTAGACACACGGGACTCAGACCGTCTCCTGGGCAGGTCTACACCACTAGACACAATTCTGACTATTTAATGATATACCCTGCTCCAAAACTTTGCCAAAATACATGTCATTTATAATTGTTCAGTTTTGCACCTCTCATAGCCACTGCACGATAAATATTAATTATTACAGTTTAATATAACCATTAGCGGCTGATAGCTTCGGGTGTGTCAATGTTGATTGTTGTCATTCCTTCATCTCACCCATCGATGACTCAGCCTCATTTAACCCATTTTCTGTGATCTAAACGCTATAATTGACACACAAAGGAATGCTAAGTACAGGTTAGCCCGACATACGCACCGCGCTCTGACAACAGTCATGTTGCTATAATTAGCGCTACATAATGAGCGTGTTTACCTTGTCAAATACCCGGAAGGCCTCGCGGATCTCCTCCTCGCTGTCCGTGTCCTTCATTTTCCTGGCCATCATGGTCAGGAACTCGGGGAAGTCGATGGTTCCGTTTCCTGAAGAAAAATCACAACAAAAGCCATCAATCATTTCACGAGTCGCACAACACGAAGCACTTAGCTGATCACACGCGAGCAGGGAAACTATTTGTCCCTGTGCTCGTTTGGACTTTAAATTTAGCAGCAGATTGTTAGTGTGGGAAATGGCTCATTGTTTTTTCTGTCAAAACAAAGTGACCAAGCAGCATTTGCTAACGACAGTCCTCCACTGAGCGGCGTGGACAGCTGCTACCAGACATCTAGCACAGCTGCCTGATTTACGGCGGTTTGTGCTGTTTAGCACCGCTACGGCATTGCGGTTAACGCCGCGAGCACAGAAGGGTCGCTAACACCGCGAACACAGATATACAGCTGGCAATGCGCAATGCAGCAATGCAGTTAGCGCAGCGAACGCGGCTAGCGCGTTTAAAAAGGCTAACACCGCTAAACGACCCGAGACTGCTATTAACACGCCGATGTCGTTAGCGCAGCTACGACGCGAGCTAACCGTGAGCGGAGTGGTTATCTTGCGAAAGCGTCTCTGCGCGGCCGCAGGGCAGCCCGGGGGGGCGTGGCCAGGGACGCTATGTACATACTGACTCAGGGTCAGCCATCTTTAATACATGGATGGAGATATGAAGCGCTTCCACCAAAACTCATGAATCGCAGGAATATTTCTGCTCCCACACCCCCCTCCCCCTCGGGCTATAAATGCTGCAATAGAAGAGAAGGAGGAGGAGGAGGAGGAGGAGGAAGAGGCCAGAGAAGAGGAGGGGAGATGAAGACGATGGGTGAGAGAAGAGGAAGGACCAGAGCAGACGAAGGAGACGAGGTGTGGGTGTGTGGGTGTGCGTTGACATTCTACACCCAGGTGAGTGGTTCTCCCTGATGATGTCACCGCTGTCATTACGTCTCTCTTCACGTCTGTCCTCTATCACCCAATGCCTCCTCCTACCGCTCCATCCGTCGTCCATCGAACTCATTTCTCATCTCGTCACTCCACTCTCATCGAACGGAGATGACCACAAATGAAGCTAGAGCCTGGATTCATTTCCGGTGGTGGCACCACCACCACCACCACCACCACCCACATCTCCACTATCCGATACTCTCTACACCTCACCTCCATCCATCCATCAGGAGCTTCCTCTGTCGGTCTGTGTGTGTGTGTGGGGGTGGGTGGGTGTGTGTGTGTGTGTGTGTGTGTGTGGGTGGGTGGGTGGGTGGGTGGGTGTGGGTGTGGGTGTGTGGGTGGGTCGGTGTGCTGGGAGCAGGTAAAGGGGGAGGGAGGTGGTGTAGGTAGTAGGATCAGTGGTGATAGAGATGGAGGAGGTGGTGATAGAGGTGGAGGAGGAGGAAAAGGAGGTGATAGAGGTGGAGTAGTTGGTGATAAAGGAGGAGGAGGAGGAGGAGGAGGAGGAGGAGGAGGAGGAGGAGGAGGAGGAGGAGGAAAATGAGGTGATAGGGGTGGAGGAGGTGGTGATAAAGGAGGAGGAGGAGGAGGAGGAGGAGGAGGAGGAGGAGGAGGAGGAAAATGAGGTGATAGAGGGAGTAGTTGGTAATAAAGGAGGAGGAGGAGGAGGAAAAGGAGGTGATAGAGGTGGAGGAGGTGGTGGTGGTGGAGGTTTTCTGCGGCCACATGGGGAGCTGATCTCCGATCAATATCTTGCTAGCTCGTTGGAGGAGAGGATTAACTGAGAGGATCAGACGCTCCAGACATGGGGGAGGACCGGGGGTTCTCTCCCCCGTGGGAGGGGGAGGGAGGGGGGAGGGAGAGAGTGGTGGGTGGGAGTCGGCAAGCTGGGTGATATCGTGAGCAGGTGGGATTGAGTTGATGAAGGGATTAATTACCGCTACATTACAGAGGATGTGTGTGTGTGTGTGTGTGTGTGGGTGTGTGTGTGTGTGTGTGTGTGTGTGTGTGTGTGTGTGTGTGTGTGTGGTGTGTGTGTGTGTGTGTGTGTGTGTGTGTGTGGTTTAAGTACGTTGGGATTGCAGGGAGGTCAGTGACATCCAACAGGATTATCTTTTTGTGGGTCGGGGGCTAAAAGAGGAGCAGGGCAGGGGGCGTGGCTACAGGGCAGGAGGCATGGCTACATGACAGGGGGCGTGGCTACAGGGCAGGAGGTGTGGCTACATGACAGGGGGCGTGGCTACAGGACATGGGGACTGGGATTAACAGTGGGTTAGAATACAGAGAGACACAGCAAGAGAGTGTGTAAGAGAGCGAGAGTGAGAGATACAGAGAGAGAGAGAGAGAGATATAGAGAAAGAGAGATAAAAAAAAAAAGAGAGCTAGAGATATAGAGAGAAATCTAGAGAGAGCTATAGATACAGAGAGAGAAAGCTAGAGAGACAGAGAGAGAGAAAGAGAGCTAGAGATACAGAGAGAAAGCTAGAGAGAGAGAGATAGAGATACAGAGAGAAAGCTAGAGAGAGAGAGATAGAGATACAGAGAGAAATCTAGAGAGAGAAAGAGAGAGAAAGAGAGCTAGAGATACAGAGAGAAATCTAGAGAGAGAGAGATAGAGATACAGAGAGAAAGCTAGAGAGAGAAAGAGAGAGCTAGAGATACAGAGAGAAAGCTAGAGAGAGAAAGAGCTACAGAGCAAGAAAGAGAGAGAAAAAGAGAGAAAAAGAGAGATAGAAAGAAACCAAGAGAGCTACAGAGAGAGATGGAGATACAGAGAGAAAGAGAGAGAGAGAGATGAGATACAGAGAGAAAGAGAGAGAGAGAGAGACCAAGAGAGCTAGAGAGAGAGATGGAGATACAGGGAGTAGACCCATGTCTGGAGGGCGTAGCAGAGGAGCCAGACCAGTGTTACCATGAAGGGGGCAGATGGTGTTCTGAGGCTCCGCCCCTCCACAGACCTGCTCTCTAACTGGAGGAGACGGCACCGGAGTTCCACTCCCGTGTGTGTGTGTGTGTGTGTGTGTGTGTGTGTGTGTGTGTGTGTGTGTGTGTCGGGTTATGGTAGCAGAGCAGCAGTCGCTACCCCCTGGAGGGGAATCTACTGCTCTGCTCTGATTGGTTGAGCTGTATAAGGGGGGGGGGGGGGGGGGTAGAGAAAGAGAGCGAGAGAGAGAGAAAGAGAGAGAGAGAGAAGGGTGGGGGGGGAGAGCGTGGAAGGCTGTGAGAGCTCAGTACAGTGAGGGGGAGGTGGGGGGGAGGGGAGGGGAGGAGACAATGGTTGGTAGAAAGGAAGAGAGAGGATGGAGAGAGAGAGAGGGGGAAAAAGAGAGAGAGAGAGAGAGAGAGAGAGAGAGAGAGAGAGAGAGAGAGAGAGAGAGAGAGAGAGAGAGAGAGGAGAGAGAGAGAGAGAGAGAGAGAGAGAGAGAGAGAGAGAGAGAGTAAACGAGTGGGCGGGGATGTGGTGGAAAGAAGACACTGGGAGATGTGCAATGAGTGGGAGATGAGAGAGAGAGAGAGAGAGAGGGTGGTAGAGCGAGGTGTGCTGCTAAAGGGAGACGAGAGAGAGAGAGAGAAAGAGAGAGAGAGAGAGAGAGAGAGAGAGAGAGAGAGAGAGAGAGAGAGAGAGAGAGAGAGAGGAGAGACTCGCCCAGCCACCCTGGTCGTCCCAGCTGCTGACATGCAGCTTGTGCACAGGGTGAGTGGGAACCGTGGGGTGGGATAAGGCTGGCCCAGCGCCAGGCGGGCGGCACCGATCAGACCACTCGGCGTTCCTCTAATAGAGTCTCTGTTCACACATGAGTTCATAGTGTGCTCCTGTTACGTAACGCTGGCCACAAGCACCCTGTACAATACTCGCAGACGCCATCGATGCATTTGCCTGCCGAGCACTGAAACCTAAACTTAATGTCTCATTCCAACTCAGTCCCATATCATAAGATAAGTCCCATATCATAATAATATGTCATATAATATCATATCATATATTATAATATAATCTAAGAAGCCGAGACATTTCCTGCTCTGTTTGAGTCCCTTACGTGGACGCAATTAGCTTCACATTGTCCTACAATCAGAGTCAACGCGATACGTCATTAGAACGCCTTGCCGTCTGAACCAGGTCTTAACCAGGTCTTAACCAGGTCTGAACCAGGTCTTAACATGGTCTGAACCAGGTCTTAACCAGGTCTTAACCAGGTCTGAACCAGGTCTTAACATGGTCTTAACATGGTCTGAACCAGGTCTTAACCAGGTCTTAACCAGGTCTGAACCAGGTCTTAACCAGGTCTTAACCAGGTCTTAACATGGTCTGAACCAGGTCTTAACCAGGTCTTAACCAGTCTAACCAGGTCTTAACATGGTCTTAACCAGGTCGTTACTGTCTTAACATGGTCTTAACATGGTCTTAACCAGGTCGTTACTGTCTTAACATGGTCTTAACCAGGTCTTAACATGGTCTTAACCCGGTTTTAACCAGATCTTAACATGGTCTTAACATGGTCTTAACCAGGTCTTAATCCTGTCTTAACCAAGTCTTAATCCTGTTTTAACCAGGTCTTAATCCTGTTTTAACCAGGTCTTAATCCTGTTTTAACCAAGTCTTAATCCTGTCTTAACCAGGTCTTAACATGGTCTTAACCAGGTCTTTACTTGGTCTTAACCAGGTCTTAATCCTGTCTTAACCAGGTCTTAATCCTTTTTTAACCAGGTCTTAATCCTGTCTTTACCAGGTCTTAGTCATGTATTAACCAGGTCTTAATCCTGTTTTAACCAGGTCTTAATCCTGTTTTAACCAGGTCTTAATCCTGTTTTAACCAGGTCTTAATCCTGTCTTAACCAGGTCTTATGTGGTCTTAACCAGGACTTAATCCTGTTTTAACCAGGTCTTAATCCTGTGTTAACCAGGTCTTAATCCGGTCTTAATCCTGTCTTAACCATGTATAAACCCTGTCTTAATGTAGTCTTAACCAGGTCTAAACCAGGTCTTAATGTGGTGGTTAAGGCTGGTTAGGGTAAGGGTTAGTGCTGGTTAGTGCGGACCAATGAGGGGGCTGGAAAGCGTGCAGAGAGAGAGACCTTATGTAACCACTTAGATTTTCCATTACTGGCCTCATCGCGTCTGACCCAGATTACATCAGGGGAGGCCGAGGCAGAGGCGGTGGTGTGTGTGTGTGTGTGTGTGTGTGTGTGTGTGTGTGTGTGTGTGTGTGTGTGTGTGTGTGTGTGTGTACATGTATGGTGAGTGTGTGTGTACGTGGCGAGTGTGTGTGTACGTGTGTGTGTGTGTGTGTGTGTGTGTGTGTGTGTGTGTGTGTGTGTGTGTGTGTACGTGAGTGTGTGTTGAGTGTGTGTGTGTGTGTGTACGTGAGTGTGTGTGTGTGTGTGTGTGTGTGTATATGCACCACTTTGCTCGAAGGTCCGTGAAGGTCCTCTGGGGGGGGTTGGGCTGTGGAGCACATTGTTCAGGTGATATTGATCGCGGTGCGCTTGATCGGTATCACCTGATCAATACACCCGCTACATAGGACCCCCCCTGGGCCCCCCCCCCCCCCCCCCAGTCAACAATGCCAACTAAACACCAAAGAGAGCTGGGCCCCGTCCTCCGGTCATGTCCTCTATCGGTCTGTCCATCACTCTCTCCCTCTCTCTGTGTAGCGCTCTCTCTCTCTCTCTCTCTCTCTCTCTCTCTCTCTCCCTCTCCCTCTCTCCGCTCTCTCCCTCGTGAAACACCAGAGACGGGAGGTCACCGAGGGGCCGGTCGGCGATGGCAGTTAACGGCGGAGTTTGTTGTCAGCGCGTCTGAATAATGGCCCTTGATGGACCTCTTCTGACAGCCGCTGACACGCCGTCCACCACTGGCCAAACGGTCGGTGGACACACACACACACACCACACACACACACACACACACACACACACACACACACACACACTGTAACGCTGGCGTGACGGGTAGAGACAAAGCGTGGACAGAGTGCTGAGTGGAGGGCCTGTCATCGCAGGGAAACAGGAGACGGACAGTTGGCTCCGACAGTTGGCCTCTGACAGTTGGCAGGGAGCGCCATCGCGGCCGCCGCCGGCGCTAACACCAGAGACAGGGTCGTGTGTCTCTCTCCCCAGAAGGGAGACAGACCGGCCGCGGCGGCGCTGCGCTGCGGTCCCGTGTTACTTTGCGACTCGTTTCTGTGAGTTTTGAGTCATAGAAGATAACTCTGGAGGTATTTGGATAAGGTCATCCAATCGCGTGGAGTCATTGGTCAAAGTGGCTTCAGCTCGGTGAGGAACGACGTCGCCATGTTGAGTGAATGAAGCAGTCGGGGGGGAATGGAGCTTCACGTCTCTCATGTGTCGTGAGCGGCGACACGGCCCGCTTCACGGTTCAGTAGCGTGGAAATCGGGGGGTCATTGAATGGGCAGTGAAGGTGCAGACAATAACTCATCCCCCCCCCCAGACAATAACTCATCCCCCCCCCCAGCCTCTACAGAACCACCCGCCCTGGTGGGGACTTTTTGAAGGAGCGATCTCGGGCCCACCCGCGTGGAAGTGTGTGAGAAGTGTTGGAGGCGTGGATACTGACCATCGGCGTCCACCTCGTTGATCATGTCCTGGAGCTCCGCCTCCGTGGGGTTCTGGCCCAGGGACCTCATGACGGTGCCCAGCTCCTTGGTGGTGATGGTGCCGTCGCCGTCCTTGTCGAATAAGGAGAAGGCCTCCTTGAACTCTGCGAGAGAGAGAGAGAGAGAGAGAGAGAGAGAGAGAGAGAGAGAGAGAGAGAGAGAGAGAGAGAGAGAGAGAGAGAGAGAGAGAGAGAGAGAGAGAGAGAGAGAGAGAGAGAGAGACTGTGTTTGGACCGTCCACCATGTGACCCAGTTAAGAGGCCTGTGGGGTGGCTAGTACCGGGTTAACGGGTCCCCGCGGTCTACGGTGCTACGGATGTGGCTCCCGCTCGAGGAGTTCTAAACTTAAACTTAAACACAAACTTAAACTTAAACACTTCTTAAAGACGGCGGGACGGAGACAAAGTTGCGGAGGGGAAGCGTGAGAAAAGAAGGCAGATTGGGTTTTAAAAAGCCCAACTTGTAAGATGTGCTTTGATTCTTTTGCGGCGCTGACAGGATTTCCTTTTTCTGTTTTTAAAAGCAGGCGGCGCTGAAAGCTAGCGGCGGTAAGACGTCGAGCGGCGGAGGGAAAGGCGCGCGTTTGCCTCTCAGCCCCCGCGCTACGTAATTAGCCACAGAGGGAAGAAGACGCGTACTTATGGAGCGTATTAAAGACGCTTCCGTTCATAATTGGACGTCTTGTGGCTTTCCCGGAAAAAATACATTTGGCCGCACAGGTTTGAGGGGGGGGGGGGGGGGGGTGTTACATGTACGACGATGTAAGAACCACTACTAAACACAGTATTATGAATGTTTTTTCGGGATTGGATAACTATCTCGTAAAACAGTTTTATCTTATCTTATTACATCTATTCTGTTAATTGATCCAATATGGATAGTGAAAGGATGTGGCTAAGAGGTAATGGGGTGGGAAAATAGGCTTCAACCGTCATTCATTTAGTGATCTATTATCTGTACTTAAACATTGCCATAGATAGGGAAGTGGAAACACAAGTTGTGTTCCTACCTGCGATCTGCTCCTCTGTTAGTTGGTCAGCCTGCAGATGGAAGGAAACACAGGGACACAAAGAGGTTACTCAACAGGCCAAGTATGTATTCCAAACACACAAGTATTTCCCTCCCACCACACGTCTCAACACTGGACTCAGTGTTCACGCCCCTGGAGGGTCGTGTGACCCGAGAGTCATGTGACCCCGAGAGTCATGTGACCCGCTCACCCCAAACCCGTGTGTGTGTGTGCCCACCAGCTGAGAGGCCTCTCAAGTAGGCACGGATGGATGAAAATATTCAATAAATAAATTAGATTCGATTTATTATTTATTTATTAATAAATAATAAATAACAAAAATGATATATGTATATATATATATGTTTTTTAAATAATAGTTTTGGAATAATAATAATAATAATAATAAATAAATACTTGGTCATTTATTCCATTAAACTGTGACTTATAGAATGTTCCCTTATCTTCTCCCACAACAACAAGACGTGGTAAATGAAGGCGGTGCAGTAGGTATTAGACAGAGCTCAGTGCTTGTTGATGAGAGCTTCATCCTGCTGGTCTCTCCCTGGATGTGGTCTCTCCCTGGATGTGGTCTCTCCCTGGATGTGGTCTCTCCTCCACTCTGGAGACCACCACCTCTTTCCAAACCCTGGGCCTGAACAACACTGGAGCTTTTTGGTTAATTTGTTATTCTACAAATAGTTTCCTGTGCACATCATCCGTCCTGCGTGGGTTTTATTTATTTTCCGAAGCCACATTAGACGTCGGGAATCGGTTATTCTAATAAATTAATAAATTAATTCGAACTAATTTCCCTTTGTGGCAGAACCACAACATGGCGGGTGAGGTTTGGATTGGGTTAATGATGATGAACAACAGGGTCCTCCCGACTTGACTAATGACAAGAGCCATTCTTCCGAGCACTTCTCAGTGATTAATAACTGATGCAACCCACTGATAAAAGCCAGAAAAAAAATGATTGACGCAAGTAGGACCACGCAATCCGCCGTTAAATGTCAGGGCCATCCCTGGTGCATTTCACTCTCACGGTTCCGGTGCAAACCGGTTAAACCGCGGGGGGGGGAAGGGGGAGGAAATACACCAACGCATGGTTACGTTTAATCACTTCATTTGGGACAATAAATGAGGGATGAAAAACCAGCGGCTGGGGTAAACCCATTGGAGCAGGGGTTGTTTCAGGACATGGCCGGGTCGGGGTGTGTCCCGCCAGCTGGCCTGCCCCGGGAAGAAGCCCGCTGGCCGGGGCTTGGCTCGCTTCAGAGGCCCTTTTCCCGGGAGCCAGGCCCAGCTCCCCGTCTCCCGGTGACTCACAGGAGTTTGGGGGGGGGTTCGTGGTCCTCTCCTCCGGTACGGACAGACGGACGGCACCGCGTGAAGGAGCCTCCGTCACCGTGGGAACGGATAGCACCATCCCCCGGACCCAAGAAAACACCACGCTTATTACTATGAATAGCTACGCTACGTCATCGGGCTCCATGGGCCGTGGTAAGGGTTTGGCAGCCGTCCACACATTTCACAACTGCGGTTCACACATGAGAGTATTAATAGGCAGGTGTGTGTGTGTGTGTGTGTGAGTGCTTCCACACGTGTCCAGGTGCGGTGGCCTGGTACATGGGGGCGTGTCACTAAGGGGGGCGTGTCACTAAGGGGGGCGTGTCACTAAGGGCGGCGTCTCTGGGAAACGCCCCCTCCTCAGTACCGTCTCATTAGTAGGCTGGAGGGGCCAGATTGTGTTAACCAAACGTCATCTCTGTGCTTCTCTGTGGGAGATGGCCTTCAACCTCCTTTAAGAGTAAAAAGGGTTGAGGATGGCTTTGGCCGAAGCCCCGGGGAGAATCGATGGGCGCAGGCAGGGTGCCTGGACAGGGCTGCAGGAGCCCTGATGCGATTAGCTGACATGATTCAATAACCTGCAGCTTACAGCCCCCGGCTCCACTTCCCATCCCAGAGATGTGTGGGATGCCACTTGGCTCTGGCTCTCAGGGGTCTGGCCAGCGGGAAACACACAGATCTCTTTGGTCTTTGCTCTTCTTTACGCCTCGATTGAACTCTCAGACCCATCTCCTGCTACTTTAGAGTCATCCAGCTGTGCTTTGTTCTATCTAAATGGCCATCTCTCTTTCTCGTTCCCTCCATCACTGTGTCTCACTCTGGCCCACGGGTGGTGCTGCTGCACCACCAGGTCTGGCTAATTCCTTCCTAAACCCCCCAACCCCAACCCTCTCCTAACCCCTCCACCAAGAACCTCAACCTCTGATTCCTGCTTTGGCCTCATCCTCCTCTCCCTCCATCTCTATCTCTATCTCTATCTCTCTCTCTCCCTCCATCATCTCTATCTCTATCTCTCCCTCCATCTCTCTCTCTCTCTCTCTCTCTCTCTTTCTCTCTCTCCCCCTCCCTCTTCCCTCTGATGCATGGTTGTGTGTGGAGTCATGGAGTATAGGGGTGTGTGTGTGTGTGTGTGTGTGTGTGTGTGTGTGTGTGTGTGTGTGTGTGTGTGTGTGTGTGTGTGTGTGTCGGCCGTGGCCCGCCTTGACAGCAGCTTGTGGAGGTGTACGTGTGTGTGTGTGTGGTGTGTGTGTGTGTGTGTGTGTGTGTGTGTGTGTGTGTGTGTGTGTGTGTGTGTGTGTGTGTGTGTGTGTGTGTGTGTGTGTGTGGGGGGGGGGGGGGTGGTACCCTAGCCATGTGTAGCTGGTGGGAGTCGGGTCAACCGCTCCCACTGTTGCCTGGGTAACTGTTGGGGATGGCGATGATGAGCCAGTGGACCAGGACAGGGACAGATGAAGCCCTCTCACCTTCAGTCCTCATCCACCGCAGACTGCTGTCGGCCGGTGGCTTCTGTTTTTCTCGTGCCAATGACATCATTTAATGATCAAATAACTCAGGTGTGTTTTGCTTTGGCTTTTTTTTGCGTGTTCACACCAGGTCAATTTATTTGGAGGTAAGTTTGTTTGGAGGTATGAAAAGCAATTATTGAAATAGTTTCTTAGATATGTTGTTCAGCCAAGTGGGAGATGCAAAAACACCTGTCAATGTGGCAGATGGGTGTGACGCATGCCGCACACACACACTTGCATGCTCACACACACAGGCACACACACACACACACTTGCATGCTCACACACACACACACACAGGCACACACACACACACACACACTCGCATGCTCACACACACACACACACACACACACACACTCGCATGCTCACACACACACACACACACACACACACACACACACACACACACACTCGCATGCTCACACACACACACACACACACACACACACACACACACACACACACACACACACACACACACACACACACACACACACACACACACACACACACACACACACAGGCACAAACAGACAGCACCATTGTGACAATGGGCCAAACAGCCCGTTTCAATGTGGGTATTGAGCACCAGAGTGCGGCTGTCCGCCTCGTCCCTTTGAGCCTGGACACAAGACAATAGAAGGCCGGCTTGTGACCGGAGAGGGGGGTTGGGGGGGAGGGGGGTCGGGGGAGGGTGTGGCCAAGGGGTGTAAGAAAAACACCCCCCACCCCCTAGCAGCAGCAGCAGCAGGGGCTGGGTCAGTCAGCCATTTGGCCCGTCGGTGGGGCCCGGGCTGGCTACCGGTACCCCCCCCCCCCCCTCCTCCCCCTCCTCCAGGAGCACCGCACTGCGGGGGGGAGGAGGGGAGGGGGGGAGGAGGGGGGAGGGGAAGCGCCGGGAACACGGAGCGCGGCGGCGGTTGGGGCGTCCGGCGAGCGAATGAATTATTCACGGCGGAGGATCGGCTGTCCTCCTCTGAGCATCAGGGAACAGGGCGTAGTGGGAACAGGACAGGACTGCCGTACCGTACTCCGTCCTCTCCTCCCACGGCCGCCAGGGGGGAGGGCGGCTGGCTCCCGCTTCACGGGGCGCGTTGATGGGGGGGGGGGGCTCGCGGCGACCCCAGGATTTAACTTCTGGGCGACGGCGCCACTAGCCGGCCTCCCCCCTCCCCCCCTCTCCTAACAATCCTACTTTATACTCCGGTTACCAGCGGCGTGTCGCAACACAAACCCCCCCCCCCCACCTCGCCATTTATGGGATATATGATCGCAGTCGAGGGGGTGGATGATGATGATTATGGCGTCTCAACTCCCCCGGGCCGTTACTGATCCATCAGGGGATAATCGATGGATTATCTATCCCCCCCCCCCCCACACACACACACACACACACATACACACATCCTGATCATTTTCACTGACGTAGCCAGTGGAAAACCTTAGGCTTCCCTCTCTGCAGATGAAGAATCCCAAAGTGTGTGTGTGTGTGTATGTGTATGTGTATGTGTATGTGTGTGTGTGTGTGTGTGTGTGTGTGTGTGTGTGTGTGTGTGTGTGTGTGTGTGTGTGTGTGTGTGTAAAACATCTGTTCATATGAGTCAGGTGTGGCAACATACATGCCATTTTTCCCCTCCACATGTAAGCCAAATTAAACTCTTCCCAATCCTTGACTAATTGATGACATGAATATTCTTATATGAAGGTGTCTTACACAATAACCACTAATAATAATAAGAGTACACATGCCGTCTTCTTTTCTAGACACATTTACATTAACATATTTGCCTAGGGGGGTTGTACAAGTCCAGATAACTTCCCCAGCTGTCTGGGTCGCTTTCTGGGGACAACTCAGAGTCCGATAACCATTTGCATTCCGTCGAGAATTTGCAAGAGCCAACCAAATCAAACAGCAGTACACGGGATAACACCCTACAGCACCCTACACGACGGGATAACTAACACCCTACAGCACCCTACACGACGGGATAACACCCTACAGCACCCTACACGACGGGATCACACCCTACACGACGGGATCACACCCTACATGACGGGATAACACCCTACAGCACCCTACACGACGGGATCACACCCTACAGCACCCTACACGACGGGATCACACCCTACACGACGGGATAAGACCCTACAGCACCCTACACGACGGAATAAGACCCTACAGCACCCTACACGACGGAATAACACCCTACAGCACCCTACACGACGGGATAAGACCCTACAGCACCCTACACGACGGAATAACACCCTACAGCACCCTACACGACAGGATAAGACCCTACAGCACCCTACACGACGGGCCATAAACCAAGGTGGGGCGTCGTCCTCGGGTCGCGTTTTGGGGAAAGAGAGCAACACACAGGCCCTGCAACGTAGTGCACCGTTAACATGATGCAACCTTAACATGCTGCTGCATTAACACGCTGCTGCATTAACACGCTGCTGCATTAACATTTGCAATTAAAATATGGGCGATTTCCGCTGCGGAAGACGAGGTGCGTCTGTTGAACAGACGGCCAGATGGCGCAGCCTCACACAGGGCTTCTGGGTGAGGCTGCGCATTTCCGTCAGTCAATGACTGTCGGCGGGTGCTTATCTGATCATCTGCACTTCGACATAATACATACAAACAAGCAGGCTCGTATGCATCAGGAATAATATCACGTCATGTTTGTGGTGTCGACCGGAGGTGCTGCAACCCTGCAGCCCTGCAACCCTGCAGCTTCTCATAAGGCGAGCCGTGCAATGCCGTCTTCTTCGGACGCTTGGTCCGAATTGGTCACTAACAGACTGGCCACGATTCATATCAAACCAGCTGCGGTCCGAATTAAACGGAGAGTAGCAGTAGGAGGAGAATGAATCGGATCTGAACCCCCATGGGCCAGCAACATGAGCCCTGAGAGCCATGGAGCAAGCAGCAGCAAGCAGCCACGATTGCGCAGTTGTGAGCCGAATACGACGTTCCAACACCGGGGGGAGGGTGGGGGGGAACACCCGCTTCACCACCGAGCCCGAGTCAGAACCGAGGGGGACATGTGGTTGTTTTGGAGACTCCGGTCCGGTGCATGGGACGGGACGGGGGACAGGACGGGACAGGGACGACGCCCCCGTCCCGTCCTGTCCCTCGTCCCGTCTCGTGTCCCCCGTCCCGTCCCATGCAGGAATCAAATGCTCAATATACGCCTTTTTTTGTTGCGGGCATATCTCTCGTATCTCGTTTCATTCGAGCGGCATTTTGTTCTCTTTAATAGCGAGGGGGGGGGGGGGGGTCCTGAATGTTTCTAGAAACAAGCAAAGCAACCCCCCCCACACACACCCTACACACCCTACACACACACACACACACACACACACACACACACACACACACACACACACACACACACACACACACACACACACACACACACACACACACACACGCGGCGTGTCCTTGCTACGACAAGTGTCCTGCTTTAAAGCGAGAATGAATGGGAATACATACCATGTCTGTGGTGGTGGAGGAGGTGGTGGCGGTGCGCTGGGTGGTGTAATGTGGCGAGGAGTGCGGTGCGCTCGGTCCTTAGATGGAGATCCAACAGGCGGAGGAGTGTGTGTATATCAGCCGGGGGGAGGGCCCTGTGTATCCCTCCGCCACGCCGGGCCCTCGTCACTCACTTCCTTATTCAAGTACACGCACTCAGAGCCAGGGGCCCCCAGTCAGGTTACATTAGTGACTCACTTCCTTATGAAAGCACACGCACTCAGAGCCAGGGGCCCACAGTCACAGTCAGGGGCCCCCCAGTCACAGTCAGGTGCACCAGGAGCGCATTATAGTATAATTGCAACGTGTGTTGGTCCAGGCTTAATTATTATGGTCTGTGTGTGTGTGTGTGTGTATGTGTGTGTGTGTGTGTGTGTGTGTGTGTGTGACTCTGTATTGTGTAAAGTAGAGTGTATTTTCCAAGCATTACTTAAACCTTAAACTTCTCTACCAAAGAAGAGGTTTGTTAAACCTCCTCCAACATGTGGAGATGAGTCCAGAGGGTCCAGGTTAGACAGCTCAATGGTGAACTGTTACACTGGGACAATGATTACTGTGTTTTGCTTGCCTTAAACTGGATTGTACTGGTTTGGCTTGTTGTCACTAGCGTTGATGGATCATCAGTCTAAGTTTAGTCCATTGTATGTATAAGCCAGAGTTAATCCCCTATAGTCAGAGAAGCAATTACATGTAATTAAAATACTTTAATAAAGGCAGGTCCAACTGCAGCGTAATGCGGAACCCTGTTTAGCTAGATCTCCAGTGGTGTGTCTCATTGTATTATTATTCACTTTTGTTTTGTTGTTCTTAGTTACCAGGTCATAAGTTTTGTAATAACTGCAACACGACTCAATCTCTGGTGATGTAGATAGCCTACTCACATAACAACTTAATAACATAATATCAGTGACACAATGTGTATCAACGTTGATTATTTAGCCCTTTGTTCTGGAAAAAGTTACCATAAAGTCAATGACACTATTTACTTTTAAACAATTATTTAAATGAGGTTATTTTAACTTGAGGCTTGAGGACTCCACCTCTACAATAAACAGTCTGTTTGATGTTGGTTTAAACTGTCGTCAGATTAAATCCGGTGTCTTAATTCACTTTATATATCTTAAGTATTCATTTCTAATTTGTCTGGCTTGTTTTTCGAACAATAATAAGAGTTCAGGTCTCCAAGAACGCGGCACTACTTTCTTGCAGCGGAAGGATATTTCTCGCGTAAAACGTTGCCCGGTTGACACTGGAGAATGTGCTGTGCTGTTTTGTTACACGCTCTCTGATTGGTCGGTGTAGAGCCGCAATATTTTCCTCCATGTGTCGGCCACGGCGATTGGCTACGTGAGACCTGCATTGCACCAGGCGGTGGCACTTGATGGGAATAAAATAAATATAAACATTTGATACGGAGTATCAGAAAGGTATTAAACATCATGGCATGACCGATGTTCGGGGGGGTCATTTAGTTGGCCAAACAGCGATGAAAAACGTGAGGTTTATGTTTGGGAGGATGGGCAGGGGTCTATAAAGGCTACGCGGAATTGAAGGCGATGAAGTCGAATTGGCGACACAGCGAGGAAAAAAACGTACACAAACTACGTACTTATTCGGATCATAGAAATAGGCCTATTCGCACATATACGCATGGAGTCAAGACACTCTAAATTCGCCATTCAGAGAAACCCATTTGAAGAAGACACGTCGTCCCCTGTGTGCACAAACCCGAGGTTTATTGAACAAAGGCGCCATCTACTGGCCGAGGGGGAGAATGCACCCGCAACTACCGTGTATGTGCAGAGGCGAATCAAGTCACTGTTTATAGGGGACTGGATTGTCCCCCAAGGCCCCTAGAAGCTCCCTGCATCCCTGCAAGGGGTTCAATACATCAATCCATTGATCCACCGGCGGGCGTGGTCCAAACTGATAAGTAATTCAAGTCATGTTTGTATGTTTTAAAACCTATAAACAAGGTTTGGGAAAATCAATACAGATCAAACTACACTTGAAATTCTCTCAGAGGTGTATTATAAAAGTCTCTCATGCTGAAATCTAGCAATTGTAACAGAAGATGCACTGGATGTATGGCAACTAACTGGCGTGAATAACTGCTGATTTGTCAAATTGTGTACATTACACTTTTATTAGCTATTAATGTTGTATGGATCCGTTCTGCCAAGCGCTTATATTTCCCACAGTGTCAAAAAGTAAAATTTAATCAATTGTCAAATGTGATTATTTTTGGAAACATTGGACAGCAATGACCAAAAACTAAAGCCATAATGTAGTTATGTTCTTCAGACATAATACATTGTAATCGTAGTAAAATGTCAATAAAGCCAGCTCCTTTACCAGCCCATGCCCTGCCATGACCAAATGGGCCTCCTGACCTACCGGCGTGACTTGGATCAATGAACAAAGAAGACACGCTCATTGAAGCATGCCGTGTCTGACTGCTCAAGTGTTGAATGCTATAAAAGACGACCTTCGATCTGAAAGAGTATAGCTCTGGAGAGACCTCCGACAAGCTGTCAGTGGCTGAGCTGTGCTCTCTCTCTCTCTCTCTCTCTCTCTCTCTCTCTCTCTCTCTCTCTCTCTCTCTCTCTCTTTCACGTTCAATTAAACCGGCTACACTCACACTTCACTACAACTCCTGCCAGACCATTTTCACGACACAGTCTTGGTTCTATGGTTTTGTTCTCCCTGGTTTCAGGTTTGCAGACCGCGCTGCGGCGTGTGACTGATCTAATAAGGGTGGAGCGAGAGCAGAGACCAGGGAGGATGAATGGTGTGTGTGTGTGTGTGTGCGTGTGTGTGTGTGTGTGTGTGTGTGTGTGTGTGTGTGTGTGTGTGTGTGTGTGTGTGTGTGTGTGTTGGGGGGAGGGGGGTTTGCTGCGGCAGGCGCATTCTCACTGAAGCCTAAATGGTGTGTGTGTGTGTGTGTGTGTGTGTGTGTGTGTGTGTGTGTGTGTGTGTGTCCTCTAAGTCAGTGGTTCTTAACCTTTATTGCACCGCGACCCAGCTGTTAACAATCCAGCTCAGTCACGACCATCTATAGTAAAGCAGAGGTGGTAAACCTTTTTCTCAGATGACTCATGATTTTTCATATTTTTTTACAGCGACTCATATAACAATATCAAGCAATCTTCATTGAACGTGGAATCAAGTCACAAGTCTCAAAAATACTATATAAGAAAGATCAATGACTGAATGAGAAGGTTGTGCCTGTGTACAGGAGTGGAATGGGGCAAAAAAGCGGTCCGGGAATTTGTACCCGACCGGCCCTCTCTCCAGGGGGCGGGGCTGGGGAGGCAGCAGCCACCTGCAATAGTGTCACGTTATTTGACCAAAAAGTATGTATTTTAACTTCATATTTCGATTTATAACAGTAATGATATTCATTTTTGAGTTAATATAAAACCAATTAGCCTAAAACAAAATTATGAGAAATTGGACGTACCAATTTGCCAGGCTAGACACTTGGAATAAAATGTGTAACATGTCTAGTTTGTGCGTGTATTTATGTGACTTGAGTGTGTGCTTTTTCATTTAGGATTTCTAACTTTTAAATGAAGTAATAATGCTCCTGAAAGATACCGTGTGCGATAGTGAAGTGTTATGGAAAGGGTTTGACTTTAAAAAAAATTATAATAACGCATGCATAGTCGATTTATAGATAAAACCAGCTTACAGCTTAGGATTCTGATGGTGGGCCCAACCGCCACTGGCGTGTGTTTTGTAACAAGTCAAGTCAAGTACATTTGATTTGTCTAGCCCTTAATCACAGTTCCAGTCTCAAAGGGCTGTAGAGTATTTTTGTAGTTTAAACCGACACACTTCATCTCCCATCATGCTCTGCTCCTCCCAGAGCCTTACCTTGTGTGTTGTGTCTCTAGTGGTTGACCTGTGACCTGAGTGAGTGGGTGACCATGGTGGCTCCACCAGTAGCAGGGCGTGGGTGGTGCAGCTCATCGCCTCCATCACCTTCTTCATGTGTGCTGCGTGATTCGGTCAGCCAGCTGCTCCTCCACAGCCACCAGAAGATGGACCTGGAGCAGGTCTCTGACAGGTGACCAGGAGATGGACCTGGAGCAGGTCTCTGACAGGTGACCAGAAGATGGACCTGGAGCAGGTCTCTGACAGGTGACCAGAAGATGGACCTGGAGCAGGTCTCTGACAGGTGACCAGAAGATGGACCTGGAGCAGGTCTCTGACAGGGGACCAGGAGATGGACCTGGAGCAGGTCTCTGACAGGTGACTGGTACTCTATCATCTCAACGTTGATATGGATGTGTTGTCTAGGGGTTTGGGAGTTCCACTCACAGCCAGAAGACTCTGGTTTGATCGTATTCTGTGTTTACAAAATCATCAAATGGACCGGATTCAACTGATGCTCCATGGCTACTGATTAGATTAGATTCAAATCAAATTAATTGTCAGTGTACAGCACAAGTATAGTACATTGAAAGGAATTAAGCATGTAACCAGAGTGCAAATGTTGCAGTAAAGTGCATGGTAATCTATCATTTACAGTGGTTAAAAAATATGTAAAAACAGTCTACAATACAGGTATAAACAGGTAGTGAGCAGGGGTGTGTTGTTATATCAGCAGTTGACGATTAATATATATATACAGTTGCAAGAAAAAGTATGTGAACCCTTTGGAATTACCTGGATTTCTGCATAAATTGGTCAAAACATGTGTTCTGACCTTCATCTAAGTCAAACACAGTCTGCTTAATTAATACCACACAAACAATTATATGTTTTCATTGAACACACCATGCAAACAATCACAGTGCAGGGTGGGGAAAGTATGTGAACCCTTGGATTTAATAACTGGTTGACCCTCCCAGGCTTTTATCATCTCCCGGCTGGACTACTGCAACTCCCTCCTTGCGCCCTGGCATTTGCCATTAGGCCCCTGGAGCTCTTAGCCAGTATCCTGGAGAGATGGTGGTTAATCAGGGGTATAGTTAACACCACAAATCACGATGTTGGGTAGGACTCACCAGGACTTGAACCCCGGTCTCCAGAGCTAATAGTCCAGGTTAGGAGTAGCACCAAAGGTTTATTTGACATTTCATTTTCACAAAATAAATACATTGCTGTGGAGCCCCACCTCAGTGGGTCTTGAACCAGCATTATCAGGGTTGATGGTTACTAGTTCACTCCACTAGGCCACAAAGACACTGGCGGTGACAAGGTTGGAGATTATTTAGATTTATTTATTAGATATTTGACTTTTAATTTACCCGACGTTCACTTTACCAAAATGACTGCATTGTAAAGGAGACCAACCTCAGTGGGACTTGAACCCATATCTCCAGGGTTGATGGTCACCAGCTCACTCCACTAGGCCACAGAGGTTCTGGCTCTGACCTGGTCGGAGGTCATATCTGACATAACAATGCACATGATATTGCTGGGTTTCCAAAAGTAAAAGGTATCCATGAAACTGCCACTACAGGACTTGAACCCAGATCTTCTGAGCCTTTAACCAACAGCTCTCTGCTCTACACCACTGAGACAGTGCTCATAATGTGGTCAGATGTTATATTTCATATTATAAACACAATGCATGACATGACTCAAAACATGAAGAAGCAGGTCTGTTTTTTCACATTCAGTTATCTTGTATATCAGCACTTTAATATCCATTATCAGAATCGACAGTTTGAAAGGACGTCTGCCTAACAAGCGCCATCGTTGAACATCGTTGTAACAAACTTAACGGAGTAAAATAAAACCTTTGAAAGATAAAGCAAAGCTACATAGAAATGTTTCATTACAACACACACACTTTAGCTGGATTAAGATCCACAAGACTGACTAACACTTAACTTCCAGTTAAAAGTATGCTCCGTAACGTGGATTCCATTGGTGATGACAAGTTCCTCGTAATATATCACTCACACAAGTGAGATGAACACCAAATTCTTTGTAAAAGCTTTGCTTGTCAAATTTGAGTATTTTTTTCAGAATTTTCAGTTACTGTAAAACAACCAACTCAACATCCATGCCTCTTGTCAAGTGCGCCACCGATGTAGGTTAGAGTCAATTCATTAATTAATTAAACCTTTAACACATTGAAGGACTTCGATGTCGTTCTACAGCTCTTGGGTTTCTTCTGCTGAACCAAGCAGGTCATTTGTGTTTCCTTTGTGTGCATCCACGAGAAGGACCTTCAGATGAAAATGATCTAAGTGTAAAGCCACGGGGACTGAATTGGTACCAAGCCAATGTAGTAATGAACCACTTTCCATAGTTTAATAGGCAAGGATGAGATCCATATAAAATACTTCAACAAGCATCGACCGATGCTGGCCATCTCCTCCGCTTTAAGATGGAGCTCTGGAAGCCAAAATACAAAGTGAAACTAAAAATAACGACAAATAATTAGATCTTTAAATGGACAAAATCTTTTTTTTTTTTCTTTCATTTTTATTTGTCATAAGTAACGGTGACAAGAGAGGAGGGGAGAGGGGGTGTGGACAGACACGACATGCACAAAATATATCAAAACTCTCTCTTGAGAAGACGAGCCTCTCCTCTCTCACACAGACAGCTGTAGGGTGGGGGGGGGTGTTGAAATACGGAAGGGGTCAGAGGTTCGAGGTTAGAGGTAGAGGCCCTCAGGCGTGCCCTCCTGCTTCTTGTAGAGGACATTCTCCTTGGACTTCTTGAAGTCCTCGTTGGTGACTTTCATGCGGCGCTCCCGCAGCGCCATCAGACCGGCCTCCGTACAGATGGCCTGGAGAGAGAGAGAGACAGAGAGAGAGATGGGGGAAGGACAGGAGGAAGGAAATGCAGCATGAGGAGAGCGATGGTACGAGGAGAGGGAAAGCAAGCAAGAGAGAGAGACACAGACAGACAGAGATGAGGGTACATGCATAGTGAGAGGTAGAAAGAAAGCACAAAGACGGAGCAGGAGAAAGAGGAAACAAACGTTTAATGGACTCAACAGTTCTGTCCTCTGATGGACCTTGACCATCACTAACTTATTTTATTATACGGTCAAAAATGAATTAATAAATAGATAACTCTTGGGGATAAGATCACATTGTCAGGGAGAAGTAAGAGAAAGTGCTTTACCATGTCCTCAAATCATTAGATTAGATTCAAATTTATTGTCATTGCACAGCAATGTAAAAAGTATAGTGAAAATAATTTAGCATCTAAACAGAGTGCAAATGTTGCAGTAAAGTGCATGGTAATATAATATAATTTACAGGTTAAAAGACAGTCTAGGTATAAATGTGATAATGAGCTAATAATAGGTATATGTATATACAGGTAAGTGATAATTGAACGTAGTGATCAGGGGTATGCCATTATTGAAAGCAGGATAATAATATATAAATGTAAATGTATATACAAGTGAGCATATATAAATGTATGGCAGTAATAAATATGTAAACTATAGAGAGGTAGGTAGTTGTGATACATACAAATAATACATAAAGTACCGCTTTAGCTGCTAGACATCGAAACACATCCTCATGATTGGGTTATTATGATGTGCTGCATCACCATCCACCAATTAGCTTAGTGACCACCACGCGCTGCTAAACACGTCCCCCCCCCCCCCCTCCCTGGTGCCATTCCACAATACGCCACTAGAGGGCAGCGGCGGTCAGGACAGCAGGGCTCTCTTGGCTGCACTTCCATGTTTTGTTTTTTTCCAACCCACCAAATTAGTGACACACGAACACTCAACTCAACATCCTCCTCCAGACACTTGGAGCAGTGACACCATTGGCTTTTCTCTTCAGAGTAAAAAGTTGCCACCACGCAGTTTGAGAGACTTGAGCCGTGACGAGTCAACCAGAGTTTACAGAGACCGTCCTCTTCTGACCACACACACAATTCAGTACCTTGATGTCAGCCCCTGACAGGTCGTCCTTGGCCAGGATGAGGTCATCCAGGGTCACGTCGGCGGCCACCGTCATCCGGCTGGTGTGGATATTGAAGATCCTCCTCTTGGTCTTCTCGTCAGGCAGCGGGAACTCGATCTTCCGGTCGATTCTCCCTGAGCAGCGGAGAGACGGCAAAGGGGGCGACCGTTTAGTATAACGTACGAGTATTCACCTCAGAGGAGCCCCGGTGTGGTGGTCGGTGAAGCCAGGGAGCGTTCACCTAAAGGTGTGTTTGTGTGGAGTGGTGCAGGGCGTTCTGACCAGGACTTCAACTCCCATGTTGAAGGGAACCCGTTATGACATCGGATGTGAGAGATCAGCCATTACAAAGCATTTCTAAATTGTACATCTGGGTAACATCACACACACACCAACTGTGAAACCGCCTAAGCGTTACAGACAGCATCACCCGACTGAAAAGAACGCTCAGTGTTTAGTGACTGAGCTACGGCTCCTTCAAGGGATCCGGTTAAGTTAGAGCTTCCATTCATCAGTGGACTTCAGACATGATTCACAAGCGGCAAGAAGCAGTTTGATTCAGGAGGAGAGAAACAACCAGGGTTGTGTTGTGTGTGGAGGAGGAGGAGGAGGCCAGGGACCTGGTCTGATGAGCGCCGGGTCCAGGGTCTCTATCCGGTTGGTGGCCATGATGACCTTGACGTCCCCCCGTGAGTCAAAGCCGTCCAGCTGGTTGAGCAGCTCCAGCATGGTCCTCTGGATCTCCCGCTCGCCGCCCGAGTTGGAGTCATACCTGGAACACGGCGGACACACGTATTTAACATTAACCCTACCGTTCTCTTTGCCGTCGATTCATTCGTCCATGAAGTTACTGCTCCACTAAAATACCGATTTTTTTTTTAAACAATTGCTAAAAACGTGACCTTCTGACCGTCAGCTGTGCATGAAAAATGAAACCTTAATAAAAAGGTCATCCCCCCCCCCCCCCCCCCCCTCCGCGTGTTAGAATCCACTCTACGGTGAATTAGAGACAGACCGGATGGAACCAAGTCCCCGGATGGAGTCCAGGCTAAGGTGATGCTAGGTAACTAGGACAACCAGGTCTCACCTCTTCTCACGGCGTAATCAACACGCACTCCAATGAAAGCTGACCTTCCAAGGTAATCCCCAGGTAGAATTCAATGTTGAAACCTTCCAAGTTGCCCATGGCAACAATATATCTGCATCCCCCCCCCAACGTAGAGATTTCAGGTCGGCCGTTAGCACTAAACGCCAAAGTTTCCCAGTCAAAGGGGAGGGGCTCCATCGGATACAGGCAGCGGCTTCCGCCTGAAGCTGCGTTAATTTATTTTCCTCCACCTTTTGATGCCAAGTGTAAGCTGTCGGCACCACCGGATGACGCATGTACCACACTGAAGGTGGCGTTTCCTCTCCCCCTTCTCACTCCCCCCTCCCTCCCTCCCCTACCTCTTGGTTCCGATGGCGTCGATCTCGTCGATGAAGACGATGGAGGGGGCGTGCTCCTCTGCCACCCTGAAGAGCTCTCTGACCAGCTTGGGTCCGTCTCCCAGGTACTTCTGGATCAGCTCAGAGCCCACCACCCGCAGGAAGGTCGCCGACGTCTGATTGGCCACCGCTTTGGCCAATAGGGTCTTGCCTGAAAGAAAAAAAAAAGAAAAAAGTCATTCTTTGTAATGTTTGGAAGCGGTTTTCCTAAATTTGCAGCGTAAAAAAACAAAAAAAACAAAAGGGGGTACAACGCTCCCCCCCTTCTAAATAAGACCCCGTTGTTGAAAAGGTCTTTTGAATGACTAACAAAGACACAAAGAGAAGCCAGAGAGAAGAACAGGTCCCCACACGGTGCAGCGAGGGGGGGGCAGACGCACCCAGCAGCTCACAACTTTAAGCTCCTAATTATCGCTTAACAACCGGGTGTCGGCATGGCAACCCACATCAGCATCCCTGGAACAGATGGAGCGCACGCCGCCTAATGAGACCCAGCCTAGATCCATTAGACCACACTCACATTGAGCTGCAATCGGGATGGGTAGTTTGAGGTGCACCAAAATCTGTACCCCTTTGAATGCTAGTTGGGACACAGTGAGAACGTGCGTTTGTGTTGGACTGACACACATTTATTAAAACCGCCCCCCAGAACATCAAGTTTACGGATCAACCGTCAAAACAACTTGTAATTAAGAGTTGTGCCATGAGCCGCTATGCTCTCCTCTGCCACAAGGGGGAAGCATCCGCCCGCAATCCCTTATGACCTTCACAAACTTGCTATTCAGAACTTTGAGTTAGTAGGCCAGACTAGAGATGGAGCGACGCAGTCAAGCAGCCTGATAAATCCCCAACCCTGTATGTGTACGAGCGGCCCGGAGGCGGGGCCAGCGGCCTGGGGGCCGTATGCGGTGCCCTTTAGAAGCCATCTCTGGTGGCCCGCTGGCATTTACCCTCGCTGTCAAACCTGAGTGCCGTCATTTAACATCCTGCCGTCAGCCGAAGGTAAATAAAGAATATTACTAACGCACCATGACTCAAATGTTACCGCCAGACAAGGTCGTCACCTCCGGTGCTCAGAGTTTTTGTGCAAAGCGCCGTCAACATTCTGAGCAAAGAGCATTTCTACTGTACGTCCTTCTCATGTGGGGTTAACATGGAAAGAAAGACAGAGAAAGAGAGACGGCTCGAGAAGAGGTAAGATGCCAACGAGTCTTTAAGGTTATGACTCTTCTCTGCCGGGTGTCCAGACAGGTGGTGGAGGAGGGAGGGGGACAGACTGACCTGTGCCGGGCGGTCCGTACAGGATGACTCCCTTGGGAGGTTTGATCCCCATTTCCTCGTAGTACTCAGGATGTGTGAGGGGCAGCTCCACAGACTCCTGGACACGCAAACACACACTGGGTTGTTTCACCATCACCACTTACAGACAAGTTGATGGAACATTTTCAGAGCAGGAAAATAAATACAACTTTGTGGGCCTGTGCAGCTCAGTGACAGAGCATGGCACTAAGATGCTCGGTTAGGGGTTTGATTCCCATGAGGGCCAGCCATGCAATGCCTACCGCTTATAGGGCCAGGTGCTTTGGGTCAAAGCATCTGCCAGATGTATTTTCCTATAAAATGAGTAGTGTAATAATGACTAAATGAATAACGGTACCTTGATCTCCTGGATCTGAGCGTCCAGGCCGCCGATGTCAGCGTAGGTCTCCTGTGGAGCCTTCTCCACCTTCATCACCGTCACCAGGGGGTCAGTGTCGTCCATCAACACCCCGATGACAGCATGGACCTACACACACACACACACATACATACATACACACCACCGGTGAGGAAGATTACAGAACACCACACACCTACACCGCATTTAGAAACCCCACACTAAACAGCTTTTAATGTGTATTTTTGTGTTTTCAACCCGATAATTACCTCTAAAAATGTACTTAGTTAACATATTTTTTTCTAATACTGTAAAGTCTTTTGAGTCTCATTAAAAGGTGCTCCTAAAACAATCCAGTCGTAGAAAAAAAAAAAAAAAGACAAAGCACCAAAACAAAAATCGTATCATTCGATCTGATTGGCCATTAGGCTGAAGTACGCATCTATTGGTCAGTAGCAGCCCCTCCTCCAGGCCTGGCTCCCAGCAGGAGTCTACAGTAACCGCCCCCCACCCCGGTCACCTTGTGGTTGAGCAGCACGGAGCATCCGGGCTCCAGCAGGTCCTTGTCCACAAAGGACAGGATGCTGACGTAGTGCTCGGAGCCCACCGAGGTGGACACGATGGCGTGGTTGTCGTCGATGATCTCCTCCAGCGTGCCCACCGACATGGGGGTCCCACGCAGGTCGTCCACCTTGGACCTCTCCTCCTGGGGGGAGAGAGCGAGAGGATAGTCAGCAGTTAGTTATTAATGGCCTCTCGCTCTCTCACCTTGGCGCTTGGTTAAGCGCCTTGGGTGTCCAGAAATGCACAATATGAAATTAAATCTATTATTTATTATTGGATCTCTTTTTGAAAGAAGACATCTCTGCCGTTGCTGTAGCAACACACTAAAGGATCATAACAGACGTCTTGAAAATCGCTGCTGGTTTTAGAACGCAGCTGGAGATAATTTTACACATTAACATTTTGTCCATTGTTTTGTATTCATTTCTTCCGTCCATGTATGAGCTTGGTTCGTTTATAAAATAAACATTGTTTTCTGTTCCAAGGATGACTGAGAAACACTGAACTGAACCAGTCCAAGAGAGGCTAGGAGAGAGAGAGAGAGACAAACAAACAGAGACACATAGACAGACAGGCTAACCTCCTGTTTCTCCTCCAGGGGCTTCATCTGCTCCTGGTTCCTGATGAACTCCTCCTCCATCAGCAAGTAGTCCTTGATCCTCTCCTGCTTCAGGAGTTTCAGGCGGCACTGGGTGTGAGGGGTGACTGACGGAGGACGGGTGGAGAGACGGGACAGAGGAGAAAGAACAGGGGGATAGGTGATTGGTTTTTCCCTGCTTAATTTCCCTCACAGCTTGTTTAAAACCCATCTTTGTAGTTTATTATAGCAGACCCAATCTCCAATCCCCAAATAGTTTTCCCATTTGATGTGATTTGTGTAATTATATTATATTGAGGCTGGCATCTAAACCACCACTTAAAACAAGTTTAAAACTACATATTTTCATATTTCTGACTACTTTGAAACCACAGGGTGTTCATCATTAGTACAATAATGTGAACTGAAGGTTTTTTTATTATGAATTATTATTCCGATGTAATAATGAAGTTATTGGTGGCAGCCGTCTCTACCCCATCACAGTGCAGCAGGGCCACACTAGCGGCTACGAAAGTAAACGACTCCCAGCGTCTCTTGGAAGCCAGAGAGCCAGTAACCCCTCAAACTAGCGTTGTGTACAGCCCACGAGGACATCCAGGTCCAGGTAGAGAACAGAGAGGAAGGCTGTTCTACTGCCGCTCCCATGGAAACAGGAGACGGCAACGCGTGGGCAAAGGCAGTAAGAACTAAGCCCGAGTTCAGAGGAAAACCAAAAGGAAAAACAAGCTCAAAGACAGATACACACAAAGAAAGAAGATCTTGGGGGAACATTTGGTGGTTTCTGGTCGTGTCACTTCTCACACATCGTGAGAGAAAGCCAAACAACCAACCAGTCGCCAGGGAATTAATTCTGCCCGTTAGCAAGACAACGCGACACTTATTACCGTAAACACCAATCACGACCCATACATGCAAATTATTATTGAATGTTTTCACCCTTTTGTTTGGTAGCAAGACTACTCAAAAAATGATTAGAGTAGATTTACATTTTATGTCATTGCACAGCACAAGAACAGCGAAAATAAGTTATGTAATGAATTGGACAATGGGCCATCGAACAGTTTATTTGATTTTGGCGCAGATCCAGGAATTTTAGGATTCTTTGTCATTCAGACTCGAAATCGAAATCTGGATGATTGAAGCCTCTTTATTGCTCACATACATGTACACAGTGAAATGTGTTTCTCTGCATTTAACCCATGGTAGTATGAGGAGCAGTGGGCAGCTATTGTGTATACAGGGTCCGGGGAGCAGGGTAGGGGGTCTGGTGCCTTGCTCAAGGGCACCTCGGGAGTGTGCACCCAGGTGTTTCGGGGACTTGAATCGGCCAAGTCCCAACAGACTGAGCTACTGCCGCCCCTTGAAATGGGGACTTGTTGGGGAGGCGTGGTGTGATGGAGGTGAGCACTCTACTGAGGACCCTCTAGTTTCCTCTATCCTAAGACGTTCCCATTCCTGGGGTTTCTTACCTAATGGGAGTTTGCTGGCAGCGTCGGGTCCCTTGGTCCTCTTCTTCTTCTTGCCAACTCTGGTGGGAATTGGAGGCTCATACTTCTTCTTCTTCTCCTGTGAGGAGCGGCAGAGGAAAACGCATCAGACACAGAGAAAAACCTTTGGTCATGTTGTCTTCTCTATACTCAAAGAGTGTAGACAGAAGAATACAAGCTCTGACTCCCAACCCAGCTCAATAGAGTTGATTACCTTGAGCGCTACATTCCAGTGATAACGAGAAAACTAATTTGGCAAAGAGAAACGTAGCCTAATAATGGCATTACTCAACATGCCAATACATGAGGCCTATACTCAACATTAGGAGCTGGAAGCGGTTCTCTCCTCATTACGTTGAGCATGTATAATTTAAACTTGTTTAGAGAGTTGATTGTTTCTGATTAATTTCCATGGTGTCATAAATGCAATTTCAAATCAACACGCAATAAACCCGATTGTAATGCAACAACAAGGGCGGCAGTCTAGCTCAGGAGGTAGAGCGGTCGCCTCACAACCGGAAGGTTGCTGGTTCGATCCCCGGCTCCTCCTAGCAAAAACTGTCGAGGTGTCCTTGAGGAAGACCCTAACCCTAACCGCTCCCCGGGCGCTGTAGAAATAGCTGCCCACTGCTCCTAATACTAGGATGGGTTAAATGCAGAGAACACGTTTCACTGTATGTCTTCATGTATGTGACCAATAAAGAGGATTCAATCCTCACAATTTGTTAATTTGTTGTTGTTAAAATACCAAGGTGGTCATTGGATGCTCTCGTACAATTATACATTAAATAAATGGTTTAAGGGTCAAAGACAATTAAACATTAAATAAGATGGTTTAAGGGTGACAGACAATTAAACATTAAATAAGACGGTTTAAGGGTCAAAGAAAATTATACATTAAGTCAGTAAAGAGATGGTTTAAAGACAATTCAATTTTAAATAGTCAAATGGTATTAAAAAAGTCAATAAACAAACATATGGTTTAAGGGTCAAACCCAGCTTCCCTATGAAGAGACAGAAGGTCTTTTTCTCTCACCTTATCCTCCTTCTTTCCTCCACCTGGACCGTGGCCTCCACTCTGGCTCTGACCCTGGAAGAGGAAACACATCCATCAGCTATACATAAACACGATAATAACATAACTTAATAACTATACATTAACATGCACCAGATCTATTGGGAAACACACCCATCAACTATAAACTCAAACACATCCATATGAACTATATAGACATCCAGATCAACTACAAACCCATCCATATCAACTATACACATCCATATTTATGCACTTTACTGCAACATTTGCACTCTGGTTAGATGCCAACTTATTTTTTCTGTACTGTACTTGGGCTGTACACTGACAATAAATTAGAATCAAATCTAAACTACAAACACATCCATATAAACGATATACACATCCATATCAACTACACACTACATAGACATCCATATAAACTACATAGACATCCATATAAACTACACACCACAACCACATCCATACAAACTACATAGACATCCATATCAACTACACACTACATAGACATCCATATAAACTACATAGACATCCATAACTACACACCACAACCACATCCATACAAACTACATAGACATCCATATAAACTACACACCACAACCACATCCATACAAACTACATAGACATCCATATAAACTACACACTACATAGACATCCACATAAACTACACACACGTCAACTACAAACGTCAAATCCATCAACTGTAAACTACAAACAAATCCATATAAACTACATAGACATCCATATCAACTACATAGACCTCTAGATCAACTACACACTACAATCACATCCACCCACTACATCATCATCATGTATTCGTAGAGCAGATCTATATCGATTGATTGGTAATGGATTATGATCGATGAGAGAACAGCCGACTCACGGGGCCTAGCAGCTAGCACTACTCTTAGCCTGTTTACGAGTCGGGACTCAGACGTTATCGTTACATAAATGACATGTACGTAGGGGAATATATCAATACATATATATATCAATGATAACATTCAATAATAATAATTTAAAGAGTTTAACTTGAATTACAACAAGGCTAATCGACGGGCTAACCATTAGCCGCTAACGAGGTAGCGTGTTTTTTTTAAAGGACGTATTCCGGCACATAACTCACATCTTAAACTAAAAACATAGAGAACAATAAACAATGAATCACATTTAATTTAAAAAATACACAATATTATAGTGGGAATAAAATAGGTTTAACTAGACTTGAAGTTATGAGAGACAAGAGAGAGAAAATAAAACTGCTTGCTCACTTACCATTGTTACTTGTCGCTTGGCAGTGACGTCAGCGCAGCAGTACGGAACACCGCGCAGGACAAACCAACCGTCAATAGAACCTCCAACCGGTGGCTGGCCACCACATGTACACCTATACACGTCTTATAACTAATGTACAGTTCGCTAAACGATCAATCTATTCTATTCGTAAATGCAGCACTAACTGCTTTGAATAATATCCCTGTTCCTGTACATACATTTATATATGCTCACTTGTATATACATTTACATTTATATATAAATATATATATATATTTATCCTGCTTTCAATAACTGATCACTACCTGTTAAATACTCACTTACCTGTATATATATATTTATGCTCATATCACATTAAATACCCAGTAGACTGTCTTTTAACCTGTACATGTAAACTGTAAATGATATTACCATGCACTTTAATGTGCACTCTGGTTAGATGCTTAATTATTTTCTCTGTACTGTACTTCTGTGCTGTGCAATGACAATACATTTGAATCTAATCTAATCTAATCTTGTGTATTTGGTTGTTACCTAACCCTAAACCTAACCCTTTTCTTTTAGAATTCTTGTATTATGTTTTATACTTTTTGTAAATGTATTGCAGTGGAAAAACAACATATGCCTGTGGGACAGGAACCCAGAATGAGCATGTTACACCAACCATGTAGGTGCATACACAAATATATGATACACTAACATCTGACTGTACAACCAAACATTAGTAGTCCATCAATTACCATTCCGTATGTTAGTTATTCCTATTATTATTTAATATTATGGGATTGATTGTGATTGAAACATGTTCCTATCTGAAATATAATACTATGTTGTACTATTGTACTACTACTATATGTGTATTAATGATTATTACACACACACACACACTCAAATAACCAAAATTGGTAGAAGTTTATTTATTTCAACCATATCCACAGTCCAGAGCTGTACCTTGGTGGGAGATGGGCTCAACAGGTGTTTATTACGCTATACAGTCGTTAATTAAAGCTGCATTCTTTAGATGTTTTTGTATTTGTCTTGCAGACACGTACATCCTTATATGATCAATGAGACGACTATTCTCCCCCTGTGCCATCTAGATCTATACATCTTCATTTAAGATTTATATTTTGCTCTTGGAACTATTGGAAGATGCAGATGGTTTGCCTATTCTTAATGAAATTATCATTGCAAATCATTTAATGTATACGAAAATACCAGTGTTTCCTCGAAACCTTGATACACTGATTCACTTTTTTCAGCCCAAACCAACATTTGGCCAGAAATGCCTTTTGTCTTTTGAATGCTGCAAATATAAATGCATTTCAGTTTCGAGGAGCTCCATAATGCTTCTTTTGAAAAGTCTTTCTTCATCTCTTCACATATCCAACACGCAGGGGGAGAGGATGGCCCACAAGGCAAGGAGATTAAAAAAAAGGCAGGTACGTTTTATCTCTGATTTACGATTAACTTAGCTAGAATGACCCATTAGAACGCTGTTTTATTGCACCACTCTATATCTTCCACATTATTATACAAAATGTATCGTCGTGGCGATGCATCGGGTCTGAGTTTGACAGCTGGGAGGAAGCGATGACTCACGGACCCACTAATTAGTTCATTACAATAAGCCTCAATGTATATTATTAGCAGGTGATTACAGACTACATGGGGTCTGTATTTTGCTCACGGAAATGGAATATGATCACACGAATATGTGATTATGTTTGTTGTTGGGTTAGGACATATGCTATTAAACCAATGTTATTCCTGCTGTCAGGTTCACGTTGTGCTGGTCGCTAATTATATGACTGTCTGTCCTTCTCTGCTTCTTACGAGTTTTATGGACCTGAACAGCGTGATGTTGACCAATAAATCCTCAAATATAATATAGTAAATAAACTGCTAAATGTATTATCGATGTACTGCCATCACTATTGATTATGGATGTCTTCTAAAGACAGAATCAGAGGAATACTATTCTGAATCTTTTATATCATGGTCTTAAACTGTAAATATTTAACTGCTTTTATTGAAATATGAGCTGCTGGTCGACGGGCCCCATTAGAACGTCCAGACATGGGGAACACAGGAGCCGTGTCCCCTGAAGACTGCCCGTCGACACCGTGAAGCAGAAAGGCAAAGTGACGTTTTTTTTCAGAACAATAGGCTTGTGCTTCGCATCGGAATACGTCTTCTGTGCCACTGACTAGACTCTGACTAGTTCTCCTTTGTGTTTCCTCCGTCTTCTCTCGTCACGGTGCTCGAGAGCTATTCAGAACCCGCAGGGGAGAGATAGTGTGGTGCTTTGGACCTCATTCCCAGGTAATCTACAGAAGGAGGATATGGGAACACTTCTGTCCTCGTCCTGAGTGCGCTCTCCAGGCGACACGTACTGTACTGCCCAGTTAGTTCACCCCCTCCACGACGGATCCACAGTGGATGGACGTGTTCTGTGTGTCTCAATAGTTGTCTATCACACACAAAAAAAACCTGTGGCAATATTAATGCATAATGTCATTCATATTATCATTTTTTTATTGGTTAGTGGATACAGAGAGTACCATAGGTGTTTCACCGATGTTGTCGATGTAGTATGATGCTGAACTAAACGTTTGCTGCATCCAGGCTGTACGTCTCAGACTCAATGTGTTCAGGCAGGCATGTTTTTATATATATACTGTATATCACCACGGTAACCGAATCATTCCCATCCAGTGGCGTATCCTTCTCAGGCCGCGGTAGCTGTGCCCATGTCAGATTATACCAGCAGCGTAACGTGCATCGGGTCACAATGCTCATCAGAATCAAGCGCTGCAGGGGAAAGCATAGTTATGTATTCATATATTCACCACTTCTATACCACCAGGATCTCTTGTTTTCAAGTGTGTCTCCTGGCCTCCCCCCCCCCCCCCCCGGTAAATCATCGTCTGGTTTCACAGTATACTCTCGTCTCTCACTCTCTGCACACACTCTGTGTGTCTCTCTCTCTCTGGAGGGTGCTCCGTCCAGGGTCCGTCTCTCTCCCGCTCTCCCGGGTTTCCTATCTGTCCACGCTGGTCTCCTATCTGTCCACGCTGGTCTCCTATCTGTCCACGCTGGTCTCCTATCTGTCCACACTGGTCTCCTATCTGTCCACGCTGGTCTCCTATCTGTCCACACTGGTCTCCTATCTGTCCACGCTGGTCTCCTATCTGTTCACGCTGGTCTCCGCCAGGCGGTTGTTCATGATCCCCAGAGCCCCCACGCCCCCGGAGAAGCCGTTCTGCCGCGAGCTGGACCCCGCCTGGCGTGGGTTTCCGTTGGCCATCTCCGACAGCTGCTTCTGCATGATGGCCAGGTTCACCTGTCGGAGAGAGAGAGAGAGAGAAGACCACCTCAGTCTGTGTTCGAGGCGAGACATGTATTAGAAATACCCACGGGAGATTAGAGTTGGAGTTTTTGGAGTATGAATACCAGAGCTTCATTCATGACCTGTACATGTGTAAGGGGAGCCAGCCGGTAGCACTGCTGTGCGGTGAGTACACCTCACCAACCCGACACTTAAGAGATGTCCTAGCGATGTGTCAAGCCTGGAGAGCCTGTGGGCTTATAGCATAGCGGCTGCCTCTCATGCTGGGGGGGTCGTGAGTTCGAACCCCTGTGTGGGACACTCACTGTTACACGTGTTTAATGAATGCATATGTGTGTGAAATAGACAGTAGCTTGGCGTCTATGTCAACATATGGAGTGTTTTGTCAGGCTCCACTGCTATTGGAGAGTATTTGTTCTTCTGAATAATTGACCACATTACGACACGCACGACAAAGGCGGTGAAAGACCAATATCATTATGCCAACAAGCCAGGGTTTTTCTTCTAAAATGTGGTATTCCCCTGAGTGCCGGGCTGTTGCTTTGTGTTCAATATGCTCCTCTCCATCTGGTTGAATGGAAACGCTGTTCTTGAAAACTGTATGAATGACAACCAAACCTTGAGGAGGACCGCTCTGCTGGGAGTGGATTGTGTGAAGTGAATGAAGGCGTGATGACGTTACATCACCATATAGGTTACCCCCCGTCTCCCCCCCCGCCTTCCCCCTTCCCCCTCCCCCCCTTCTCCCTCCCCCCCCCGGTCCATGAGGGGATTCAGAGGAATGACGCAACAAGCTTTTAAGGGAGAGCTTAATGGACCTTCATTGCAAATCCGACACATTCATCGCGTCGTTGTTAAATTACCGGAAAATACTTTTATCCAAAGTGTCTTACAGTAATTGAGGTGTTTTATCCGAGGATGTGGACATTGGGGATTGAACCCAGTGCCTTTCAGCGGAACACTCCTGGACACTACACTAGCTGATAGTAGCTAATTATACATACAAAATTAATATTATATATAAATGAGAATCGTGTTCACAGTCATGAGTCAAACACTTTCTGCGCAGAATCAGACAACAAAATCCAACAAAAAAAGGAAAGTACAGCTACAACTCCCCAGACTCTCAAAGCCACGACCACTCCACTTCACCTCTCACCTTATTAGCTCAAAGCTCCGCCCACGCCACCCGATACCTCTCACCTTGTTGACTCAAAGCTCCGCCCACGCCACCCGATACCTCTCACCTTATTGGCCGCCAGGAAGTCCCTCATGGAGATCATCTCGCCGGACATGCGACGCCCCGTCTCCGTCTCGCTCTCGTTGGCCACGTCAGTCTCGATGGAGAGCTCCCTCCGGGCCCTCAGGTGTCCGGGCGCCACCACGTTCCTCCTGGGGTGTCGGTGGGGGTGGTGGTGTCCCCCTGCCCCCCCGCCCCACCCGGGGAGGCGGCAGCAGCAGCGGCAGCAGCGGCGGGCCGCGTCCAGCCTCCTGAGCAGCCAGTTGAGCACCTGCTTGATGATGATGGAGATGACGTTGAAGAGCGAGTAGATGCAGCACACGCCCGTCAGGATGAACAGGAAGTTGGCCAGCCTGTAGGCGGAGGTGGCGTAGCCCTCGTAGGCCAGCCGCTGGCTGCTCACCATGTCCCCAAAGCCGATGGTGCTGAACGCCACGAAACAGAAGTACAGCGAATCCAGGTAGGCCCAGCCCTCGGCCGCCGAGTACATCGCGGACGCGCAGCAGGACACGGCGATGGCCGCCACGCCCAGGATCAGCATCACGCAGTACACCGAGGGCTTCCAGCCGGCCAGGCCCTCGCCTCTCCCGCCGCCGCCTACCACGACGACCCCGCCTCCTCCCGCGCCTCCTCCCGCATCACCGCCGCCGGGACCCCGGGAGTCGCGGCGGGGAGCGGCGTGCGGGAGCACGGCCTTGCGGTGGCGCCGCTGGTGGCAGGACTTGAGGACGAAGGCGATGACGGTGATGACGCGCTCCAGGAACAGGTTGAAGAAGAGGATGGTGGCGGCGCAGCCAATGAGGCCGTAGAACATGAGGAAGACCTTCCCTCCTATGGTGGCGGGCGTGGTCATCCCGAAGCCTAGAGCGCACACACACGGGGGAGGGGGGGGGGAGGGGGGAGGGGGGACGGGGGAGGGGGGAGGGAAGGGGAGGGTGGGGGGAGGTCTTTCACTGGCTCATTTGAAACCGTGGTTTCCCCCGACCGATATTACGCGGAGAGATTGATGCCTAATAAGCTATAGAAAATGTAACCATTCATTTTACATTTTGCGAATGATTGGTCGTCCACTACGGTGGATGTGGGCTGGCACACTCTCTCTCTGACCTCTAACCCATCCCTTTCTCCTCCTTTCACTGCTGTTATTTATTTGTGTATTTTCCTTAGTTGTTTGCGGGTTTGTTTTGTTGTTTTTTACCCCTCTGTAAAGCGGCCTTGGGTCCCTTGAAAGGCGCTACATAAATGTATGTTATTAAATTATTAATATCTCTCTCTCTCTCTCTCTCTCTCTCTCTCTCTCTATCTCTCTTAGAGGGTGAATGAGTTTTGGAACTGAACATGTTCATGTTCTGTGTTTCTATACCAGAGTTGCGTTCCAGTCTATGTTGTCCTTAAATCCACACACACACACACACACACACACACACACACACACACACACACACACACACACACACACACACACACACACACACACACACACACACACACACACACACACACACACACACACACACACACACACACACACACACACACACACACACACACACACCAAGGACACCCTGGCTGTGAACCACTGATCACACAGTGTGTGGAATGAGGGCAGAACACTTTCTCTCGTTAGGTCTCAGTTGAGCCTCAGTTCTCTCTCTCCCTCCCTCCCTCCCTCCCTCCCTCACACTCCCCGTCTCACTCTTTTCACACACACTTTTTCCTCCACACACATCTCAGCTGATGCTGAAGCAGACAAATCCCCATGTGGTCTCCGGTGCTGAGGTTAATGTTCTCCTGAACGTTCTCCTCCAGTAGATCCAGTGGGGGTCATTCAACATGTCAATCAGACCTACAGCCTTCACGTTTACGGTTGTGGTTCTCTCGTAGAACACCAAACGCCACACACCGAGGATAATATAGGGAGAACGGTGTTCATGTGATCCTGATGTCGTGTGTGTTTTCATGAAGCACTCGTGTTTTGAATATGAATATTCCTGAGCGTGTGTCGTATATACAGGCTGTAGAAAAGTGTCTTCTTTGTCTTCTTTTGGTGCTGGTGGTGGTGGTTAAAGGACTATTATCCGCAACCTTTTGGATCCTGTGGGCTGCGGGGCCGCGGTGCATAATGGAAGACCAAAGACCAAAAGACCAAGACCTGCCTGTTATAACGTCCATGTCACGCTAATGTGTCACACACGTCTCCCACTCGCTTTCCTATTATTGGATATAGAGGGTCGTTATTGGATATAGAGGGTCGTTATTGGATAGAGAGGGTCGTTATTGGATATAGAGAGGGTCGTTATTGGATATAGTGGGTCGTTATTGGATATAGAGGGTCGTTAGTGGATATAGAGAGGGTCGTTATTGGATATAGTGGGTCGTTATTGGATATAGAGGGTCGTTATTGGATATAGGGGGGTCGTTATTGGATATAAAGGGTCGTTATTGGATATAGAGGGTTGTTATTGGATAGAGAGAGGGTCGTTATTGGATATAGGGGGGTCGTTATTGGATATAGAGGGTCGTTATTGGATATAGAGGGTCGTTATTGGATAGAGAGGATGGTTATTGGATATAGAGGGTAGGTTATTGGATATAGAGGGTCGTTATTGGATATAGAGGGTCGTTATTGGATAGAGAGAGGGTCGTTATTGGATATAGAGGGTCGTTATTGGATATAGAGGGTCGTTATTGGATATAGAGGGTTGTTATTGGATATAGAGGCTCGTTATTGGAAATAGAGAATCGTTATTGGATATAGAGAGGGTCGTTATTGGATATGGAGGGTCGTTATTGGATATAGAGGGTCGTTATTGGATATAGAGGGTCGTTATTGGATATAGAGGGTTGTTATTGGATATAGAGAGGGTCGTTATTGGATATGGAGGGTTGTTATTGGATAGAGAGAGGGTCGTTATTGGCTGGAGGTCAGAGTTGTTGCTGGTTATGCCGTCGCATCAAATGCGTTTTATGGTGCTTAATAACTAAATAACGCAGAATGCCGCTGCTCGTTTCACTACATGATGCACGGGCTTCTGACATCACTGAAGGACCCACTAATTGGCACTTTATGAAATGCACTAATTAAGATGGGCTCGAGTTCCACCAAAAGAGACCCACTCCAATCACGGTTCTGACTGCGCTTTCTCACCGATGTTTCGGTTGAATAATACCAATCAGGGGTTATGTAATGATTCCAATTTGTTTTTATAATTTATTTTAATTGTTTTTCGTTTACTCAAACTAAGCCATCCTTAAATTAAAGGATACATGCGCACGTATACAATAAGAATATTGGCATCAACTGAACGACTGAACTGCATTCTTAATTGAGGTTACACAGAACATGAGAGCATCATAGACCTACTTTTGAAAAAATAAAAATGTATATTTTGTGTATATACATTTTATTATCATTTATTTCCAGTCACTGAGAACGATGCAGGCATGTGTGTTTGTTTCAGCACAGCTCGGTGCGTAATAGAGCATCTCGTCATCTCTCTCACCTATGGTGGACACCACCGTGCCGACGAAGTAGAAAGCCCCGGAGAAGTCCCACCTGGGGCGGACGGTGTCGACGCGGATGCCCGCCACGTTGGCCTCCTCGTAGCTCCTCAGGAAGTGGTTGAGGTCCATCCTGCTGAGGTTGTGCTTCTGGCTGAAGTGCTCGAATCTCTGCGCCCAGCGCGCCTTGGCCTGGCGCTCCATGGGCTGCTCCAGCGCCGAGAACACGGCTGCTCCGCAAAGCAGGTAGAGGATGATGAACAGAGCCAGCAGGAGGAACCGCGCGTTGTCCTCGTTCAGCGGCGGCGCCGCGCAGCAGCAGCCGCCGCCGCCGCCGCCTCGACACGCCATCACGGCGTGGCCGTCACCACAGGGGGGCGGCGAGGGACCTCACACCGCATGACGGACGGTGGAACACTGCTGTTGTTGTTTGGGAGGAGAGGGGGGGGGGTCTACGTCGTCCGAAATCGCCGTCCACCACTCACAATGGAGAGAAACGCCATTCACGTGAGAGAGAGAGAAAGAGAGGGAGGGGGGGGGCAACACGGTGCACTATAACCCATGTTCTGTTAGATATACAGCTGAAGGTAAGCGGGTCATCACATGACGCTGTTGTACCTGTCCATGGTGGTCACCACGGGTTCAAGTCCCGCTCCCGGCGCGTCGGTCGGAACGGCGACCGACTCGACGCTTCAGCAAAGTTGCTCTGAACTGTTGCTGGAAAAAATGTGTTGATACGGTGCTACCTGTAGGAGCCTGGAGTGTGTGTGTGTCTCTCTCTCTCTCTCTCTCTCTCTCTCTCTCTCTCTCTCTCTCTCTCTCTCTCTCTCTCTCTCTCTCCTCCCTCCTCTCCCTCTCCACCCCAGGAGCGCACGTTTTACGCGCGCAACAGCTCGTTGCGTGAGATGAATTTTGCGACGCTCTTGTCACAGCATATTTTAATATTTGATTGATATTTCATATTTAAGTAGTAAATATTTTTGATATATTTGTGATCTCTCATTCTCATCTCTTGTTTAGCTCCCATTGTTGGATGTCCTCATTGACTCAATACTTCTGTAACGTCTGCTGCTAAACACGCAGATTGGAAAACGCCCGATTATTTCCAGCGTGGTTTCTGGAGGTCCAGACTTGGGACGGAGTGTGCCTTCCGTGCTGGATCGATATGATTTGACCTTTCCACGGGGGGGGGGGGGGGGTGGAGGGCTGCGTCCTCGCCCGCCACGGGGATGATCAGAGCAAATGTCACCGCTGAACCAGGGGGCTCCAGATACATTATTCAAAATCCATGAGACAACAAGAGAGCTATTTTTGGGGGGGAAACTTTGGAAGGCTAAAAGAATGGCGACGGTTTAGACGCACACGTCTCCGTTTCAGCACCGCGGAGAGCGCGTGCTCCCCCCACGCGTCTCTTTATCTTTACGACGTTTCATTAAACCGCGCGCAATGTACCCAATGGCTTCACTCAGACACCGCTCACTCAGACAAAGCTCACTTTTATGTCAGGAAAACCTCAATCTAAACGCATAATCTGCACACGTGAGGAGTTTTGTGCGTCTAAATATCAACCCAATTATATAGGCAAGGAGCAAGATTGTAGTTCCTAGTTCCTCTGTTCATCATCATCATGGTACTTCCACTGACTGCAGGTTGTAGAACCGCAGTCAACACACACAGTGCGTTGACTAGATGGGTCGTTGTGTTGTGAATAATTGTGAATGCTGAATTGTAAAATTAAATAACTAAATCCTGATCCCACTTCAAATGGATTAAAGTGAAGCTCGTTCAGGATGAAAGACGGAATATGAACCAGTGTGGAGGAGAGAAGCGGTGTTGACTCCAGTGGCTGTATGTGTGTGTGCCCAAAGTATCACGTGTTTATGATTTTTGATTGAAAATTAAACTGTCAATGCGTTTGGCCGAGCGCCAAGCTGGCGAGGAAGCCTTAATGCAGCCGTGCAACGTGTGCGTAGTCGTGTTGGTCGTCTTCTTCAGTCGCAATCTGTGATTTGATTCCATTGGTCGTCATTTTTTGAATTTTTTAAACACCACACTACAGGGAGAGGGAGAGTGGTGTGAATGAGTCATTGGTCATTAGGAACGCCACTAAACGCCCGTGGATACTGTGTGCGCACATTCTGCAGGAGCAGACCGTTAGCATTAAGCAGCAATCAGCCTCAACGGAACACACACACACACACACACACACACACACACCTCCTCCCCGCAGAGCGCCGCGGTCGCAGCCCCGTGAGGTCAACGACACTGTGGCCACAACAACGTGTCTTCCCTTCTGCTCTGCTGATGTTCTTTAATAACACCTCGGGTCACGCGGAGGAGGCCTATGAAGAACATAGGAAGGGTTTCATCTGCCCTCCAGCAGTCCCTGCAAGCCAAGGTCGTAGCTGATCGTCGTAAGGCTCTTTTAAAGATGCAAGCGGCCTCTTCACCCCATGAGCAGTGGCATTAGGGGGGGGGGGGGCACGCACAAGCGTAACGCACACGCATTAAGCACACGCACACGCTTAACACACACGCATTTAACCACTTTAACCACTGCAATTTAAAAAAGGTATTACCAAAATACTATCAACACATCTCATGTCCGACCAGACAGAACAAGACTCTTGATCACTGCTATACCACCAACAAGCCCGCTTATCGCGCTGTTGCACTATTGCCTTTCGGCCAATCAGACCACGCCTCCGTGCTTCTACTTCCCGCTTACAAGCAGAAGTTGAAGTCCACGCCCACAGTTGTAAAGAACGTGCGTCGCTGGACAGACGATGCCGTACTACTCCTGCAGGGGGGGCTAGAAATCACTGACTGGAGTGTATTCAAGTGTGTTTTCGCTTGCTTTGAAAGGGACCATGAGCCGACCAACAACTTGAACATCAGCCCAGAGGAATACATACAACTGAGTCCGCAGAACCTTCAGGAGGGTGAAGGCAGGGAAGGCAGCCGGCCCAGACGGAGTTCCATCCCGCATCTTCAAGACCTGCGCTGACCAGCTGGCTTTATGCTCTGCGGTGCCTCAGAAAAAGCGGTATAGGCCAGAGGTGGCTAGTGAACTTCTACCGTGGCACCGATCCATCCAGAGGGTCCTGAGGACGGCAGAGAAGATCATCGGGTGTGCACTTCCATGCATTGCGGAGATCTTTAGGACCAGATGTCGGAACGTCTGTTGGCATAACACACACGCATAACGCACATGCCTAACACACTTGCACACGCATAACGCCACGCATGGGTGGGGTGGCACACACGGAGAGGACAGCAGCAGACGGTGTCTAAACATTATTTCGTTTTTTCTGTTTGTATACTTGAACCTCAAGGAGGGAGCACAAGCCATTAAAGGAAGACACGCCTGCCACACCGTTCATTATTTATAATACTTTTTTTTTAAATGAGTTGAGAACCTTTTGTTCTCATGAAGCGGTCATGAAGCTGAGCGGTAACCATGGGAACAAGAAACTAGGTTACAACAAATGTAAACAGTGATGTAGTATGGAGCCTTCATATGAGCTTACAGCGCAAGAAAGTCACAATCAGCAGCAGGGACAAATCTGTTGGCTGCCTGCATGTCACAACTCTCTCTCTCTCTCTTTTTGGATGTCCACTGAGATTACCCCCCACCCATTTCTCTCTCTCTCTCTCTCTCTCTCTCTCTCTCTCTCTCTCTCTCTCTCTCTCTCTCTCTCTCTCTCTCTCTCTCTCTCTCTCTCTCTCTCTCTCTCTCTCTCTCTCTCTCTCTCTCTCTCTCTCTCTCTCTCTCAGTATGGATGTGTGGAGCCAGAGGACCTTTCGTTGTGATGGAGGTATGCACTCTACTGAGGGCCCTCTGGTTTTTGTTTTGTTTTTGTCATGAATGAGAAGGGAGGCCATCCTGCTCATGGAGGCCTACAGGTGGACTGCAGACCCAGAATCATCAGCAAACTACTACTAATCACTAAGTGAGAAGTAGAGCAAACTACTACTAATCCTGTAGTGTGTAGTACAGCGCTGGGATTAGAAACTACTACTAATCCCTTAGTATGTAGTAGATTGATGTGATAACAAACTATTACTAATCCCTTAGTGTGTAGTGTAGGGAGTGGGGGTGGGCAGCTGTCATCGTGGCACAGAGTTCAGAGAGATGACAGCTGAGGGGAAGAAGCTGTTCCTGAGCCTGCTTGACTTGGAAAAAAGGTTCCTGTAGCGCTTCCCGGAGGGGAGGAGGGCAAACAGTCCATGGTTGGAGTGAGGGGTGGCATTTTTCGTGCCATTAGCACTCCCTGCAATAAACACTAACCACCACAAACGGCACAGTTTCTGGTGGTTAGTGTTTATTGCAGGGAGTGTTAATCCAACGCTGCGTTGATGAGGATGGGGGCGTGTGCGCCAGCTCTGGTCTTCCTGAAGTCGACGATGAGCTCCTTGGTCTTCTTGGTGTTGAGGGCCAGGTTGTTGTCGGCCCACCACGAAACCAGTTGCTGGACCTCCTCTCTGTAGGCTGCCCACCACCGTTGTGTCGTCTGCAAACTTGATGATGGCGTAGAGGAGGGGGCTCAGCACACAGCCCTGTGGGACGCCGGTGTTCAGGGTGAGGGTGGATGAGGTGAGATTATCTAACCTGACAGACTGGGGTCTGTTGGTTAGAAAGTAATAATAACCAGTTACAAACAGAGGGGTTAATGTTAAGATTTATTGGATTCCATAAGGTCACCAAGTTTGAAGATGTGTTTGGAGGGGATGATGGTGTTGAATTGAAGTCGATTAACAGCATTCTCACATGGGTGTTGCTCTCATCAGGTGGGAGAGAGCAGTGAAGGGCTGAGGAAATGGCATCCTTCGTGCTCCTGTTCTCACGGTAGGCCTAATTGTTGTTGAGCAAACTACTACTAATCCTTTAGTGTGTAGTACAGTGCTGTGATTACAAACTACTACTAATCCCTTAGTGTGTAGTATAATGATGTGATTGCAAACAACTACTAATCCCTTAGTGTGTAGTATAATGATGTGATTACAAACTACTATTAATCCCTTAGTGTGTAGTATAATGATGTGATTACAAACTACTACTAATCCCACTACTAATCCCTTAGTGTGTAGTATAATGATGTGATTACAAACTACTACTAATCCCTTAGTGTGTAGTATAATGATGTGATTACAAACTACTACTAATCCCTTAGTGTGTAGTATAATGATGTGATTACAAACTACTACTAATCCCTTAGTGGATAATAGAGCGATGTGATTACAAACGATATATCATGTGTATATCATGTAAAACGCATGAAGGAAGACATCCTTTGAATGAATGGAGATATTAGTATTAGTATTGAGATATTAGCATTGCACGGGCTCCACCGCTGTGAGTCACCTCATCGCCACGGTAACTACTACTACTACTACGACTGTGAGCTGTTTTAACCGAAACGCGGCAGATGCCCTGAGGTTGACCAGTCATTATAATGACAGAAAAGTATGTGCCGCCGGGCGGGTCCAACAAACACTAACACACATGTTGGTGAAACGCAGGCGACTCCTCCGCGTCTTTATCTCTCACGGCTCCGCTCGCTATTTTGGGGAAAATTATCCCAAAATGCAACCGGACGACGGAAACAGTCCATTTGAGAACCAATCTCTTTGCCAAACGCATGACTTCATGACATCAGCGCTGGATGGACGTACAGTCGGATCACATTCCAACGATCTCCCATCTCCAGCGTACCTGGAGCCCCCGCGTACCTGGAGCCCCCGCGTACCTGGAGCCCCCCGCGTACCTGGAGCCCCCCGCGTACCTGGAGCCCCCGCGTACCTGGAGCCCCCCGCGTACCTGGAGCCCCCGCGTACCTGGAGCCCCCCTGTACCTGGAGCCCCCGCGTACCTGGAGCCCCCCGCGTACCTGGAGCCTGCCGTACCTGACCAGGATGAGACAACCTGCGTCTGCGTTCCTCTGTGCACCGTCCTGGCCATACGTGCTGCCAGCATACACAAGCTGTCACCTGTTCCTACTGATGGAAGCAGGTGGCCGTTTACGGGCCGGCGGTCTCTTCCCTTAATCGGATGGAAAAGTGTGCAGCGAATATAAATGCATATGACCGGTGAACCGCAGGGCGGTTATCCGACCCTACATACCTATAGGCACCTCTCTAAAGAGGGCTCAGGCGCAGCTCGCCCCCTCCCGCCTCGGGTGGGCCTTAGGGAAGTCTATTTTATGTACATATATTTTCCCGACTCCTTCCAGGGGTGGTGATTATGTAAATGCAGGGTCCGGGGTGGCAGGGCGTTCACATGGACACCGAAGGGCTCTTCTTTAATTGGATGCAAGCGGCGCTCAGCCGCCAATAAAACCACTAGGGGGGTAAATGGAAGCGCGTGAACCACCTCCTCCATCACCGTCCTCCCTCCCTCTTTCCCTCCCTCTCTCCCTCCCTCTCTCCCTCCTCCTCCAACCCTCCCTTCTCCTCCTCCACCCTCCACCCTCCTCCATCCCTCCCTCCCTAACTCCCCACCTCCTCCATCCCTCCCTCCCTCCCTCCTTCCCTTCCTCCCTCCCTCCCTTCCTCCCTCCATCCCTTCTTCCTCCTATATCGCCCCCTCCTCCTCCATCCATACCTCCTCCTCCTCCACCCTCCCTCCTCCTCCTTTGACCCCTCCTGCTACATCACCACCTCCTGCTCCATCCCTTCCTCCTCCATCTCTTCCTCCTCCTGCCCATAAACCAACCCCCGCTGCCGACATGGCTTCAAGGAGTTGCCGTAACCCTGGCAACCTCCCGAGTAGACCAAGTGGCGGTGGATGGGAGGGGGCGGGGCTATAAAGCACACTGATAGTTCTCCTTTAGGGTGCCATGGCAACCGCTGTACAGCCGTGATGGAAAATGGGTTTTAGGGGCAAAGGTTTACGAGTGTGTGCATGTGTGCGTGTGTGTGCTTTTGTGTGTGTGTGTGTGTGTAGGGTTGGGGGGAGCGAGATGTCGAGGTCCTGGCAGTGTAGGAGAAGGTTAAGGGTTAATTATGGCACTGTATGACGCTGTCTGTTTCAACATCAGGACCAAAGTTAGTGATGTGACACCTGTGATGGGGGAAGCTGGCAGCTGCAAATGGAACCATGTGGTGTTAGGGAGGTTCAGTGGCAGGCGTCTGCTCCTAGCAGGAACATCCACACACACAGTCAGGCCTGTACATATACACACACACACACACACACACACACACACACACACACACACACGCGCGCGCGTGCGGAGAGAACAGAGTACCGCTTTCACAACAGGTGACTCCGATCACTACAAGAAGGCCAATTACAAACAAATTACAAAAGCCATCAAGAAGGGGAAATTGGATTTTAAAAACAAACTGGAATTACAGTTCGGGGGCTCTGACACCAGACGTATGTGGCAAGGTCTGAGGGTCCTCTCCAACTACAAGGGGAGCTCAGGGGCAGTCACCAACAATGACCCTAACCTACCAGACCAGCTGAACACGTTTTAGGCTCCCTTAGAAAGGGGGAACTCTGACCAACAAATTGAACCCAGAGCAGGGTTTCCGTTAGCCGGTATTTAACGGTTTTTAGCGGGTAAAAATTATAAAAAAACGGTAATGTCAAAATGTCCGGTAATAATGCTCATACAAAACTTAGATCCTGAACATTTGAGTTTTGACAGCTTTATTACTGCCCCTCCCCCCCGAAAGGGTGCGCTCTTCTGCAATACTTATTATAGGCCCACTACTATTAAACTTTGAAGCAATGTATCAGTTCAAGTGACCGAATCAGCTGCCGCACCTCTCATCGACGTAAAGCGCGCCCGACGAGATGCAGGTGCCGTGATGGCCGCTCCACGGCTATGGGGCTTTAATGTTAACGCTCCACGGCTATGGGGCTTTAATGTTAGCGCTCCACGGCTATGGGGCTTTAATGTTTGCGACAGCTTGCCAAGTGCTAATTTCTGAGTTCAGTGAGCTGTACCCCGACTGGGCCACACTGGCTAAAATGGCCTGTGTTCTGCCCGTGTCAAGCGTGCCAGCAGAGAGGGGCTTCTCCCTGCAGAATCGTTTGAAAACATCAGTGCGGAGTCGTCTGGAGGAGGAGAGAGTGATCTTATGCGTATTGCAAGCTGCAAAGACACATTAGACACCTTTGATTTCAGCTCGGCAGCAGAGGACTTTGAGGAATGAAATTAAGGAGAAAGCTAAAAGTTGCCTGGTAGCCTACAGGGTAAATTTGATGCCATGTAGCCTATGTTAAAACGGATTACAGATGTTACAGGTGTTTTGAAATAGCCTAGATTTTTGCGGCTAACGAGGTTTTGCTCAATCGTTGTTGTTCGTTTTGTTGTTCATTATATAGTCAAATTTATTTGAGGTCTTTGTCATTCTTTCGTCAATCTAGGTGTACATTATAGTTGCGTTTGTAATATAGACAGTTTTTGAAACATTTTGAAACAAGTTTCGAATTTGTCCGGTAAAATAAAATCTGTCCATACACTTGACCGGCAAGAAAAAATCCTAGCGGAAACCCTGACCCTGAGGACTACGTTCTACAACTGTCTGAGAAACTTCCCTGAGTCCCTAGACCCACTCCTGTTTGCATACAGACCAAACAGGTCTGTAGACGACGCCATTTCCCTGGCACTACACACGGCCCTGCAGCACCTAGACAGGAGGGACACCTACGTCAGACTGCTGTTCATTGACTACAGCTTGGCGTTCAAAACCATCGTTCCCTCCAAGCTGGTCCTGAAACTGAGGGACCTAGGTCTGGGCACCTCCATCTGTAACTGGATTATGGACTTCCTGACGGGCAGGCCTCATCCACTCTGGTCCTGTCCTGCTGTACTCGCTGTACACACATGACTGTACTGCCACGCACAGCAATAATCGGATTATCAAGTTTGCAGACGACACCACAGTCATCGGCTTGATAAGCGAGGGCGATGAGACGGAGTACAGAGATGAGGTGGTCCGGCTGACGCGATGGTGTAAGGACAACAGCCTCGCACTGAATGTCAGCAAGACTAAGGAGCTCATCGTGGACTTCTGGAGCCACCGGGGCACCCACTCCACCATCAGCCTGGACGGGACACCGGTGGAAGTCGTCAGCTGTTTCCATTTCCTAGGGCTACAGAACACCGACGACCTGGACCCGCAATACGAAGTGCTGCCACTATCATAACATTGTCATCCGTATCACACACTATCACACACTATCACACACTATCACACACTATCACACACTATCACACACTATCACACACATTACAACAAATCGTGAGGATTGAATCCTCTTTATTGGTCACATACATGAAGACATACAGTGAAACGTGTTCTCTGCATTTAACCCATCCTAGTATTAGGAGCAGTGGGCAGCTATTCATACAGCGCCCAGGGAGCAGTTAGGGTTAGGGTCTTCCTCAAGGACACCTTGACAGTTTTTGCTAGGAGGAGCCGGGGATCGAACCAGCAACCTTCCGGTTGTGAGGCGACCGCTCTACCTCCTGAGCTAGACTGCCGCCCCAAATGCCGCCCCTATCACACTATCATACACTATCACACACTATCATACACTATCATACACTATCACACTATCACACTATCATACACTATCACACTATCATACACTATCACACTATCATACACTATCACACTATCACACTATCACACTATCACACTATCACACTATCATACACTATCATACTATCATACACTATCATACACTATCATACTATCATACACTATCACACTATCATACACTATCACACTATCATACTATCATACACTATCACACTATCATACACTATCACACTATCATACTATCATACACTATCATACACTATCACACTATCACACTATCACACTATCATACACTATCACACTATCACACTATCATACACTATCACACTATCATACTATCATACACTATCACACTATCATACTATCATACACTATCATACACTATCACACTATCATACACTATCACACTATCATACACTATCACACTATCATACTATCATTCTATCATACACTATCACACTATCACACTATCATACACTATCACACTATCACAC